>RPFO01000276.1:4185706-4315706 GCA_009746045.1 Mesostigma viride
GCAAAAGGGATTAAAAATCCGCATGAAAAACCTGGTGAAAAATAAGAGGGAGAGGGGGGGATCAATACCCTCACAACTCGGCATCATACCTGGCAACTTCTACATGGGAACTTGGAAAGAGAGCCGAGTTGTAATATGTCGACAGCACTCACTTAGCCCCTGGAAGCTCGAATGGCGCTGGCTTTGTGGGTGTCTTCTTCTCCACCTTTGGCAGCGTCTGTTGGCCGTATTCCTGCATACAGATTGTATAGGGGGTCCGCGCCGAAAATCCATTGGATGAGGGAAATAGCTATCATTCCGAGACGACAGCACGCGGTTAATCAGCCAAGAAGCAGATTATAACGTCGCCGAAACATCCTGATCCATAATACCTGGACAGGTAGGAGATCTAGAAGCTTAAAGTGATTTTGAAAGGCATGCGGACATTCGCGAAAAATACGCAAGGCACTTACTGGAGCTTTGTGCAAAGCGGCCGGAACGGGCCTCGCAACAATGGTAGGCGTTTTCGACTCTGCCTTCGCGGAGGTGACGAACTATGGGGGCTGCACCCGCAGGCGAAAAACAACGTAGACCACAGTCGGCCACTGGCTACCACACCATCACGGTCACTGGACGTGCGGTGGCGGGCGTGGTGGGCGCATCCGGCGGTGCGCGCCTGCAAAACACCGCATCAATTACCTGGGCGGGCAGGGTGCGCACCTTCCAAAGTCCCTGGTGTGTGTCAGTGCAGCGTCGACATGGCATGCGTGGAGGATATTTGCGTACGTACGACGAATCATGTGAAACGACTGGTCCAACCTGAAAAATTTTAAATTTTTGCCGTGTCCAGTAACGGTCCTAGGTTGCACCCGCGGGCCGTTCCGACAGCTGTACAGAAAAGATCACAAAGATACGCCGCGCAACGACGCCTGTGCCCGGCAAATCATTTGTGAGCCCGGAACTGAACAGTCACTGCAAATGTCGAGTATTTATTGCTCCATCCCCACAAAAAAGCGTTCCGGACCTGTTCGAAGCGAAGAGCACTGACAGGGATCGGACCCGAGCCAGATTTGTGTGCGGACCATGATGGCTGGCCTCCCTCACTCCGCAACCTCACTCTGGACGCAGGTTCGAATCCTGTCAGTGCTATTCGCTTCGAACAGTTCCGGAACGCTTTTTTTGGGGGGTGGAGCAATAGATTTTCGACGTTTGTAGTGACTGTTCAGTTCCCGACTCACATTTGCCGGGCACTGGCGTCATTCCGCGGCGTATCTTTCTGATCTATTCTGTACAGCTGCCGGAACGGCCCGCGGGTGCAACCTAGGACCGTTACTGGACACGGCAAAAATTCAAAATTTTTTAGGTTGGACCAGTCGTTTCACATGATTCGTCGTACGTACGCAAATATCCTCCACGCATGCCATGTCGACGCTGCACTGACACACACCAGGGACTTTGGAAGGTGCCGTAAGAATTGTCTTGCGAAATGAAAGCTTAGCCGTATGCACTGTTCTGAAAAAATCTGATTTGTAAAAATGGAGAAAAAAAAAAAAAGGGAAAAAAACTAAAAAAAAAGAACCCTGAAAACTGACATGCCGCAAAAAGGATTCGACACGGCGACTGCCGGTCTCATCCAGGTATTGGGTAGGGTGTAGATCCCCACCGGGGGTGTAGATCCCCCTGCTATTCGCTCGAACAGTTCTGGATGTACCACCTACATGCTATTGTACAATATATAGTGGTAACGGAGAATAAAAAATGAAGAGACGACAAAATGCCTTTGCACCAATAGGAGTCGACACTGCGTGTTCAGACTCCCAAGTACTCGGGCACCCACACCTGCCGGGGGAGTACATTGTAATGCTATTCACTAGAACAGTTCCGGATGTAGCGTTAGTGATGATGTTGTACAATATATTTCAATCACGTTTGTCAGAGTGTGCGTTTTTCCGACATGTAGGGCAGGTTGTACAACATTCTGTGCGCCAACCATGTGTACTACATGTATCGATTAGTATCACTACATGTATATTCCATCATGATCGCAGGATTAGTAACTACTGGGCTACATGTTAGTGTACCCTTACTAGGCTACTATGTAGAACCTTCAGAACCTGATTCTACCTTCCAAAATTCTAATTATGCGCCATGGATCAGTTCTGAAATGTAGAACGAGCCTACGTGGAGGGCATGACATCAGTCCAGCTGGCACCGCCGCGCACCATGACCGAGGGAACACGCCGTCACGTGCATGTAATGCAATGTTTGGAGACGACGGGCATGCATGCATGGTTAAGGGGACTCGGCGCGGCGAATATTTTCCGCGCCAAAAAAATTCCGCGGTACCCTCCGTACCGTGAAAAGTGGGTGCACGGTGCGCGCACCCCTTGCGGAAGTGGCCATGGCGACTGCTTTTAGACGAAACGTGACAAATCTGGCTCGCGGAAAGCAGAAAAAATGCTCGATTCTTGGAGAAAATTAGTTACTGATTCTAATTTATGGTGGGATAGTTGCGATCTATAATGTCGCGGGCTCTTTTTCTTTACCATCGGCAGGGGGGTCCGGCCTGAATTTCTGTCGGGATGAATAAAGTATAATTGATGCCTGCAGGTGTGATTGTCGATTGTTGCCAGTTTTGATGGTCGTAAGGAAAGCTAGTTTAATGATGTTTCTAAAGCCGTAAAAATTCCCGCTGCTATCTTTACCTTTCCCGTCATTTTGCGGTAAGATAACATTAGGCCTGCGCGATGCGCGCCCGACCTCTCCATGAAAGGGTGGCCTTTCTTGTGCGCCTGGGCACGAATAAATGCCCGTTATGGTACGTTCTTGTATTAAACGTCCTAAGATAGCGCTTTCCTGCTTTCTTAGCTCGTTGAGCGTAAGCTTTTTGCCTTCTTTCCGGCCAGATGCAGCCATGAAGTTGCGGGTCCTGGCGCTGCATCGCTGGATTCCTGGATGTTTTTAAGCAAGTTCGTCTGTGACGTGGCTGGCTTTCTGCAGCGCGTGGCCCACAACCTGTCGGGAAGGTGTAATGCTTTTATTTCCATGCTTCTCTGAAATTTCTTGTGCTTTATAGACAGTTGTGTTCGAGGAAATTCACGCGGTCTTCCTAAGCAGCGGCATCATTTTCCCCAGACACTGACGAGCTGGCACCTGTCTCCTAAAGAGAGCGGCTCGTGCTTGTTAGAAAGGAGGCAGTGTGCATTTTGCGGGACACAATGCTTTGGTGGCACATGCGTCAGGTAGGCTGTTCCAATGGTCTCTTCACCTTTCCCACTGAGTAAATGTTAGCATTTGTCATGCTAACCAGAGCAGCTAGCCACAGGTTGGCTGGATAAAAAGTCAGCTTATTTTCTCTTTATATACTGCGTGTGTGGTCCTCCACGTGTCCGGCTTGCCATGATGACACCATGGGAGCCTGAATCCTAATCATTAATTACATACATGCCATCCATGTACGTACACGGGCCATGATGACACCATGGGAGCCTAAATCCTCCTCATTTTTTTTTTCTTTGACATCCATGTACGTAGACGGGCCATGATGACACCATGGGAGCCTGAATCCTCATCATTAATTACATAAATGACATCCATGTACGTAGACAAGCCATGATGACACCAATGGAGCCTGAATCCTCATCATTAATTACATAAATGCCATCCATGTACGTACACAGGCGATGATGACACCATGGGAGCCTAAATCCTCCTCATGAATTACATAAATGCCAACCATGTACATAGGCCAGCCATGGAGAGTCACACCATGGGAGCCTGAATCCTCCTCATTAATTACATACATGCCAACCATGTACGTAGACAAGCCATGATGACACCATGGGAGCCTGAATCCTCATCATTTACTTTTCCTTGACATCCATGTACGTAGACGGGCCATGATGACACCATGGGAGCCTGAATCCTCATCATTAATAACATAAATGCCATCCATGTACGTAGGCCAGCCATGATGACACCATGGGAGCCTGAATCCTCCTCATTAATTACATAAATGCCAACCATGTACGTAGACAAGCCATGATGACACCATGGGAGCCTGAATCCTAATCATTTACTATTCCTTGACATCCATGTACGTAGACGGGCCATGATGACACCATGGGAGCCTGAATCCTCATCATTTACTATTCCTTGACATCCATGTACGTAGGCCAGCCATGGAGACACCATGGGAGCCTGAATCCTCATCATTAATTACATACTTGCCATTCATGTACGTAGACAAGCCATGATGACACCATGGGAGCCTGAATCCTCATCATTTACTACTCCTTGACATCCATGTACGTAGGCCAGCCATGGAGACACCATGGGAGCCTGAATCCTCCTCATTAATTACATAAATGCCAACCAATGCTCCCATGGTGTCATCATGGCTTGTCTACGTACATGGATGGCATTTATGTAATTAATGATGAGGATTCAGGCTCCCATGGGGTCATCATGGCTTGTCTACGTACATGGTTGGCATTTATGTAATTAATGAGGAGGATTCAGGCTCCCATGGTGTCTCCATGGCTGGCCTACGTACATGGATGGCATTTATGTAATTAATGAGGAGGATTTAGGCTCCCATGGTGTCATCATGGCCCGTCTACGTACATGGATGGCCTTTATGTAAGTAATGATGAGGATTCAGGCTCCCATGGTGTCATCATGGCCCGTCTACGTACATGGATGTCAAGGAATAGTAAATGATGAGGATTCAGGCTCCCATGGTGTCTCCATGGTCCGTCTACGTACATGAATGGCAAGTATGTAATTAATGATGAGGATTCAGGCTCCCATGGTGTCATCATGGCTGGCCTACGTACATGAATGGCATTTATGTAATTAATGATGAGGATTCAGGCTCCCATGGTGTCATCATGGCCCGTCTACGTACATGGATGGCATTTTTGTATATAATGATGAGGATTCAGGCTCCCATGGGGTCATCATGGCTTGTCTACGTACATGGTTGGCATTTATGTAATTAATGAGGAGGATTCAGGCTCCCATGGTGTCTCCATGGCTGGCCTACGTACATGGATGGCCTTTATGTAAGTAATGATGAGGATTCAGGCTCCCATGGTGTCATCATGGCTTGTCTACGTACATGGTTGGCATTTATGTAATTAATGAGGAGGATTCAGGCTCCCATGGGGTCATCATGGCTTGTCTACGTACATGGATGGCATGTATGTAATTAATGATTAGGATTCAGGCTCCCATGGTGTCATCATGGCTTGTCTACGAACATGGTTGGCATTTATGTAATTAATGAGGAGGATTCAGGCTCCCATGGTGTCTCCATGGCTGGCCTACGTACATGGATGGCATTTATGTAATTAATGATGAGGATTCAGGCTCCCATGGGGTCATCATGGCTTGTCTACGTACATGGATGGCATGTATGTAATTAATGAGGAGGATTCAGGCTCCCATGGTGTCTCCATGGCTGGCCTACGTATGTACATGGATGTCAAGGAAAACAAAATGATGAGGATTCAGGCTCCCATGGTGTCATCATGGCCCGTCTACGTATGTACATGGTTGGCATTTATGTAATTAATGAGGAGGATTCAGGCTCCCATGGTGTCTCCATGGCTGGCCTACGTACATGGATGGCATTTATGTATTTAATGATGAGGATTCAGGCTCCCATGGTGTCATCATGGCTTGTCTACCTACATGGTTGGCATTTATGTAACCTGAATCCTCTCATAAAAAAAATGAAGAGGATTCAGGCTCCATTGGTGTCATCATGGCTGGCCTACGTACATGGATGTCAAGGAATAGTAAATGATGAGGATTCAGGCTCCCATGGTGTCATCATGGCTTGTCTACGTACATGGTTGGCATTTATGTAATGAATGTGGAGGATTCAGGCTCCCATGGTGTCTCCATGGCTGGCCTACGTACATGGATGGCATTTATGTAATTAATGAGGAGGATTTAGGCTCCCATGGTGTCATCATCGCCCGTCTACGTATATGGATGGCATTTATGTAATTAATGATGAGGATTCAGGCTCCCATGGTGTCATCATGGCCCGTCTACGTACATGGATGTCATTTATGTAATTAATGATGAGGATTCAGGCTCCCATGGTGTCGTCATGGCCCGTCTACGTACATGGATGTCAAAGAAAAAAAAAATGATGAGGATTCAGGCTCCCATGGGGTCATCATGGCCCGTCTACGTACATGGATGTCAAGGAATAGTAAATGATTAGGATTCAGGCTCCCATGGTGTCTCCATGGCTGGCCTACGTATGTACATGGATGTCAAAGAAAACAAAATGATGAGGATTCAGGCTCCCATGGTGTCATCATGGCCCGTCTACGTACATGGATGTCAAGGAATAGTAAATGATGAGGATTCAGGCTCCCATGGTGTCATCATGGCCTGTCTACGTACATGGATGGCATGTATGTAATTAATGATGAGGATTCAGGCTCCATTGGTGTCATCATGGCTTGTCTACGTATGTACATGGATGTCAAAGAAAAAAAAATGATGAGGATTCAGGCTCCCATGGTGTCATCATGGCTTGTCTACGTACATGGTTGGCATTTATGTAATTAATGAGGAGGATTCAGGCTCCCATGGTGTCTCCATGGCTGGCCTACGTACATGGATGGCATTTATGTATTTAATGATGAGGATTCAGGCTCCCATGGTGTCATCATGGCTTGTCTACCTACATGGTTGGCATTTATGTAACCTGAATCCTCTCATAAAAAAAATGAAGAGGATTCAGGCTCCATTGGTGTCATCATGGCTGGCCTACGTACATGGATGTCAAGGAATAGTAAATGATGAGGATTCAGGCTCCCATGGTGTCTCCATGGCTGGCCTACGTACATGGATGGCATTTATGTATTTAATGATGAGGATTCAGGCTCCCATGGTGTCATCATGGCTTGTCTACCTACATGGTTGGCATTTATGTAATTAATGAGGAGGATTTAGGCTCCCATGGTGTCATCATCGCCCGTCTACGTACATGGATGGCATTTATGTAATTAATGATGAGGATTCAGGCTCCCATGGTGTCATCATGGCCCGTGTACGTACATGGATGGCATTTTTGTATATAATGATGAGGATTCAGGCTCCCATGGTGTCATCATGGCCCGTCTACGTACATGGATGGCATTTTTGTATATAATGATGAGGATTCAGGCTCCCATGGTGTCATCATGGCTTGTCTACGTACATGGTTGGCATTTATGTCATTAATGAGGAGGATTCAGGCTCCCATGGTGTCTCCATGGCTGGCCTACGTACATGGATGGCATTTATGTAATTAATGATGAGGATTCAGGCTCCCATGGTGTCATCATTGCCCGTGTACGTACATGGATGGCATTTTTGTAATTAATGATGAGGATTCAGGCTCCCATGGTGTCATCATGGCCCGTCTACGTACATGGATGGCATTTATGTAATTAATGATGAGGATTCAGGCTCCCATGGTGTCATCATCGCCCGTGTACGTACATGGATGGCATGTATTTTTTAATGATGAGGATTCAGGCTCCCATGGTGTCATCATGGCCCGTCTACGTACATGGTTGGCATTTATGTAATTAATGAGGAGGATTCAGGCTCCCATGGTGTCATCATGGCCCGTCTACGTACATGGATGTCAAGGAATAGTAAATGATGAGGATTCAGGCTCCCATGGTGTCATCATGGCTTGTCTACGTACATGGTTGGCATTTATGTAACCTGAATCCTCTCATAAAAAAAATGAAGAGGATTCAGGCTCCATTGGTGTCATCATGGCTGGCCTACGTACATGGATGTCCAGGAATAGTAAATTATGAGGATTCAGGCTCCCATGGTGTCATCATGGCTTGTCTACGTACATGGTTGGCATTTATGTTATTAATGATGAGGATTCAGGCTCCCATGGTGTCATCATGGCCCGTCTACGTACATGGATGTCATTTATGTAATTAATGATGAGGATTCAGGCTCCCATGGTGTCATCATGGCCCGTCTACGTACATGGATGTCAAAGAAAAAAAAAATGATGAGGATTCAGGCTCCCATGGGGTCATCATGGCTTGTCTACGTACATGGATGGCATGTATGTAATTAATGATGAGGATTCAGGCTCCCATGGTGTCTCCATGGCCCGTCTACGTACATGAATGGCAAGTATGTAATTAATGATGAGGATTCAGGCTCCCATGGTGTCATCATGGCTGGCCTACGTACATGAATGGCATTTATGTAATTAATGATGAGGATTCAGGCTCCCATGGTGTCATCATGGCCCGTCTACGTACATGGATGGCATTTTTGTATATAATGATGAGGATTCAGGCTCCCATGGTGTCATCATGGCTTGTCTACGTACATGGATGGCATTTATGTAATTAATGATGAGGATTCAGGCTCCCATGGTGTCATCATGGCCCGTCTACGTACATGGATGTCAAGGAATAGTAAATGATGAGGATTCAGGCTCCCATGGTGTCTCCATGGCCCGTCTACGTACATGAATGGCAAGTATGTAATTAATGATGAGGATTCAGGCTCCCATGGTGTCATCATGGCCCGTCTACGTACATGGATGTCATTTATGTAATTAATGATGAGGATTCAGGCTCCCATGGTGTCATCATGGCCCGTCTACGTACATGGATGTCAAAGAAAAAAAAAATGATGAGGATTCAGGCTCCCATGGGGTCATCATGGCTTGTCTACGTACATGGATGGCATGTATGTAATTAATGATTAGGATTCAGGCTCCCATGGTGTCATCATGGCTTGTCTACGTACATGGTTGGCATTTATGTAATTAATGAGGAGGATTCAGGCTCCCATGGTGTCTCCATGGCTGGCCTACGTACATGGATGTCAAGGAATAGTAAATGATGAGGATTCAGGCTCCCATGGGGTCATCATGGCTTGTCTACGTACATGGATGGCATGTATGTAATTAATGAGGAGGATTCAGGCTCCCATGGTGTCTCCATGGCTGGCCTACGTATGTACATGGATGTCAAGGAAAACAAAATGATGAGGATTCAGGCTCCCATGGTGTCATCATGGCCCGTCTACGTACATGGTTGGCATTTATGTAATTAATGAGGAGGATTCAGGCTCCCATGGTGTCTCCATGGCTGGCCTACGTACATGGATGGCATTTATGTATTTAATGATGAGGATTCAGGCTCCCATGGTGTCATCATGGCTTGTCTACCTACATGGTTGGCATTTATGTAACCTGAATCCTCTTATAAAAAAAATGAAGAGGATTCAGGCTCCATTGGTGTCATCATGGCTGGCCTACGTACATGGATGTCAAGGAATAGTAAATGATGAGGATTCAGGCTCCCATGGTGTCATCATGGCTTGTCTACGTACATGGTTGGCATTTATGTAATGAATGTGGAGGATTCAGGCTCCCATGGTGTCTCCATGGCTGGCCTACGTACATGGATGGCATTTATGTAATTAATGAGGAGGATTTAGGCTCCCATGGTGTCATCATCGCCCGTCTACGTACATGGATGGCATTTATGTAATTAATGATGAGGATTCAGGCTCCCATGGTGTCATCATGGCCCGTCTACGTACATGGATGTCATTTATGTAATTAATGATGAGGATTCAGGCTCCCATGGTGTCGTCATGGCCCGTCTACGTACATGGATGTCAAAGAAAAAAAAATGATGAGGATTCAGGCTCCCATGGGGTCATCATGGCCCGTCTACGTACATGGATGTCAAGGAATAGTAAATGATGAGGATTCAGGCTCCCATGGTGTCTCCATGGCTGGCCTACGTATGTACATGGATGTCAAAGAAAACAAAATGATGAGGATTCAGGCTCCCATGGTGTCATCATGGCCCGTCTACGTACATGGATGTCAAGGAATAGTAAATGATGAGGATTCAGGCTCCCATGGTGTCATCATGGCCTGTCTACGTACATGGATGGCATGTATGTAATTAATGATGAGGATTCAGGCTCCATTGGTGTCATCATGGCTTGTCTACGTATGTACATGGATGTCAAAGAAAAAAAAATGATGAGGATTCAGGCTCCCATGGTGTCATCATGGCTTGTCTACGTACATGGTTGGCATTTATGTAATTAATGAGGAGGATTCAGGCTCCCATGGTGTCTCCATGGCTGGCCTACGTACATGGATGGCATTTATGTATTTAATGATGAGGATTCAGGCTCCCATGGTGTCATCATGGCTTGTCTACCTACATGGTTGGCATTTATGTAACCTGAATCCTCTCATAAAAAAAATGAAGAGGATTCAGGCTCCATTGGTGTCATCATGGCTGGCCTACGTACATGGATGTCAAGGAATAGTAAATGATGAGGATTCAGGCTCCCATGGTGTCTCCATGGCTGGCCTACGTACATGGATGGCATTTATGTATTTAATGATGAGGATTCAGGCTCCCATGGTGTCATCATGGCTTGTCTACCTACATGGTTGGCATTTATGTAATTAATGAGGAGGATTTAGGCTCCCATGGTGTCATCATCGCCCGTCTACGTACATGGATGGCATTTATGTAATTAATGATGAGGATTCAGGCTCCCATGGTGTCATCATGGCCCGTCTACGTACATGGATGTCAAGGAATAGTAAATGATGAGGATTCAGGCTCCCATGGTGTCTCCATGGCCCGTCTACGTACATGAATGGCAAGTATGTAATTAATGATGAGGATTCAGGCTCCCATGGTGTCATCATGGCCCGTCTACGTACATGGATGTCATTTATGTAATTAATGATGAGGATTCAGGCTCCCATGGTGTCATCATGGCCCGTCTACGTACATGGATGTCAAAAAAAAAAAAATGATGAGGATTCAGGCTCCCATGGGGTCATCATGGCTTGTCTACGTACATGGATGGCATGTATGTAATTAATGAGGAGGATTCAGGCTCCCATGGTGTCTCCATGGCTGGCCTACGTACATGGATGTCAAGGAATAGTAAATCATGAGGATTCAGGCTCCCATGGTGTCATGCTTGCTCCCATGGTGGGATGCTTGCTTCCTTGATGAGGCACGCAAATGGCTGACGGCGGTATGGCTGACGGCGGAGTTCAGATCTTTTGCGTCTGAGCCCCAAAT
This sequence comes from Mesostigma viride, assembly GCA_009746045.1. Lineage (NCBI taxonomy): Eukaryota > Viridiplantae > Streptophyta > Mesostigmatophyceae > Mesostigmatales > Mesostigmataceae > Mesostigma > Mesostigma viride. The sequence goes on from RPFO01000276.1 coordinate 4,196,818, forward strand.
TCGGTCAGACCACTTGCATTCGATGCGCCTTTCTAAGACGCACTTGCCAGTATAAACGGTTACGGCTGCCACGCAGTATAGACAAAGTTACGCACGTGACCAGCTATGACGACTACCAAAGCAAAACGAGGGCTGGAAAAGGAGCTGGCACAGCTTCCCAGCGCCCAGCCCAACCCTCTCGCCCTCGCCATTGTTCCGCCGCCAGGCTTACCCGCCAACCAGCCGTCTGGGCCTGCCAACCCACCGCCAGCAGCCCCATCTCCCAGCGCCTCGCCTGAGCCCAAGAAACCCTGCCACGCTCGCAAATGGCGCCAGTTCCTCCCCGGCGACCGAGGATTCTCCCTCACCGGGTGGCAAGAATTGTCGCCGCAGGAATGCATTGAGGTTCTCCAGTTCCTCGAACAGGAGCGGAAGCTCTTCGTGAAGGGGGCTATTGACTACGATGGAGACATGTCCTGGCTCTATGCTATGAACGAAGCACAACAACGCCTGGCTATCTTGACCAGCCATTTCCAGCTCCGCCTCATCGACATCACCCGCACGCTCCGCACCCCAGCCCCCGCACAGCCGGCAGCCCCCTCGGCTTCCTCCCTCTGCAAGGATGACATCCGCGCAGTGCTGGAGGAGCACGTGACCTGGCCGCTGGCCGAGCAGCTGACATCGCTGAACACCACGCTCAACACGGTCGAGGCCCGGGTCTCCAACGTGGAAACCAAGGTCGTCCACAAGCTCCAGCCCCAGTTCACGACGCTGCACACCGCGGCACAAGCTTCGGAAACGCATGCGGCACTTGTCTCTCGCCTTAACCAGGTGGAGGGCAAGTGTGGCGTGCTCCTGAAGAAGCTTGAGGCCATCACCGCCCACACCGAGGCCCTGGCCACACAGGTCCCCAAGATAGCGGAGCAGACGGCCACCATTGCATCCCAGCCACCCCGGCAGGATGCTGGCGACCTCCCGCCGCTCTCCTACGCGGACCTGCTGCGGTCAGCGACCGCCTCCACCACCGACGCCATCGCCACAAAGCTCCAGGAGCTGGAGGACCACCGCCAGGCCCAGCAACGGGAGGTCACCGATCGCGCTCGCCGCGAGTGCCGAGTGGTGCTACGTCGCTTCCCCCAGAAGCCAGGTGAGACGTCAACCTCTCTTGCTGACGAGCTCAAGAACCAGCTTCTTACCCTCATGGGCCTGGTAGGTGAGGTAGAACTGCGTGGGTGCCACCGCCTTCCCCACTCACGGGACAAGGCGGCTCCCCCACCAGTCCTACTCACCTTCTCCTCCCCTGAGGATAAGCAGCGGTTCCTCTCTCGTCGCAAGCGGTTGCACGACCTCACCTGGACGCTGGATGACGACCTCACCCCCGCTCAGCAACAGCAGCGACGCGACCTGTGGCCGGAATACCTCCGCCATAAGCAGGACCCCAGAAGCCCAAGGTGTACTGGAGGGGCGGGGACCTGATGATCAACCACAAGATGTGGACGCCCCCAGCGGGCTAGAATAGCAATAGCCCTAGCTTGTAACCATTGGCGTCACTGCCGCTAAGGCAGCCATGCCTAGAATGTTGCCTAGCTGTGCCAACACACCTAGTCACGTGCCGCCAACGCACGGTACACAACCAGCCATAGCCTAGTCCTAGTACAGCCATGCTACGCCCTGGCTATGTTCAGATTACTTGCCCACGCTCCTTGCTATGATATGCTCACATGGGTCTTATTGCACCCACAGTTTGCCGGATCGTTAGCCTGTCCTTTTAGCTAGCCGCGCCCGATTGCAGCTGTGGCATGCCTTTGGCATGAAGGAGACTGGGGGTCTCTGCCCTTTCTCCTGTAGTGCACACACAGGGATTAAAAGCACTTCGGTGCTCCGTGACTCCCCAACGGGAGCACGAGTTTAATTAATTAATTAATTAATGGTGTCATCATGGCCCGTCCACGTACATGGATGTCAAGGAATAGTAAATGATGAGTATTCAGGCTCCCATGGTGTCATCATGGCCTGTCTACGTACATGGATGGCATGTATGTAATTAATGATGAGGATTCAGGCTCCATTGGTGTCATCATGGCTGGCCTACGTATGTACATGGATGTCAAAGAAAACAAAATGATGAGGATTCAGGCTCCCATGGTGTCATCATGGCCCGTCTACGTACATGGATGTCAAGGAATAGTAAATGATGAGGATTCAGGCTCCCATGGTGTCATCATGGCCCGTCTACGTACATGGATGTCAAGGAATAGTAAATGATGAGGATTCAGGCTCCCATGGTGTCATCATGGCCTGTCTACGTACATGGATGGCATGTATGTAATTAATGATGAGGATTCAGGCTCCATTGGTGTCATCATGGCTGGCCTACGTATGTACATGGATGTCAAAGAAAACAAAATGATGAGGATTCAGGCTCCATTGGTGTCATCATGGCCCGTCTACGTACATGGGTGGCATTTATGTATTTAATGATGAGGATTTAGGCTCCCATGGGGTCATCATGGCTTGTCTACGTACATGGAGTCATATTGATTCATGGAACAATGAGATACCATTCTTAATTGAAAATTGTTCTTGATACTTTCACATGCATGCCCGGAATCGTGAATTTGTGCGGGTTTCCATGATGACAATCCTCATTGAATTCTTGAGCACACAATATTGAGCAATTTAGGGGCACTTCGGCAATGTTGACCATTTTCATTCATGATAAAATTAACATTTAATGCAATAAATACATATTCCACTCATTTTAATAAACCATGCAAAAACTTTACAAGCACGCTCAAGCTAGGGGTGGGCTGGCATGCACGCGTGGGTGTGGGGGTGGGCTGGCATGCATGCGTGGGTGTGGGGGTGGGCTAGCCTGCATGCGTGGGTGTGTGGGGGGCTGGCATGCATGCGTGGGTGTGGTGGGGGGCTAGCATGCATGCGTAAGTGTGGGGGGGGCTGGCATGCATGCGTGGGTGTGTATGGGGGCTGGCATGCATGCGTGGGTGTGTGTGTGGGGCTAGCATGCATGCGTGGGTGTGGGGGGGGCTGTCATGCATGCGTGGGTGTGGGGGGGGCTGGCATGCATGCGTGGGTGTGTGGGGGGGCTAGCATGCATGCGTGGGTGTGGGGGTGGGCTAGCATGCATGCGTGGGTGTGAGTGTGGGCTAGCATGCATGCGTGGGTGTGGGGGTGGGCTAGCATGCATGCGTGGGTGTGGGGGGGGCTAGCACGCCCCACCCCTCCATCGGCACAGCCAGCCTTGTGAGTCTACCCTTAACAACAAGGCTGGTAGGACGACACGCCTGAGCAGCATATGTCATGCCTATCTCAGGCTAATAATGTGTGATTTTGTGCCAACAACCAAGTTGTTCCACCCAACAACACATTATAAACCCTCTTCCAAAATGCCCAACAAGCCGGACACGTGGAGGACCACACACGCAGTATATAAAGAGAAAATAAGCTGACTTTTTATCCAGCCAACCTGTGGCTAGCTGCTCTGGTTAGCATGACAAATGCTAACATTTACTCAGTGGGAAAGGTGAAGAGACCATTGGAACAGCCTACCTGACGCATGTGCCACCAAAGCATTGTGTCCCGCAAAATGCACACTGCCTCCTTTCTAACAAGCACGAGCCGCTCTCTTTAGGAGACAGGTGCCAGCTCGTCAGTGTCTGGGGAAAATGATGCCGCTGCTTAGGAAGACCGCGTGAATTTCCTCGAACACAACTGTCTATAAAGCACAAGAAATTTCAGAGAAGCATGGAAATAAAAGCATTACACCTTCCCGACAGGTTGCGGGCCACGCGCTGCAGAAAGCCAGCCACGTCACAGACGATTAACTAGCTAAAAGACACCCAGGAATCCAGCGATGCAGCGCCAGGACCCGCAACTTTCTGGCTGCATCTGGCCGGAAAGAAGGCAAAAAGCTTACGCTCAACGAGCTAAGAAAGCAGGAAAACGCTAGCTTAAGACGTTTAACACAAGAACGTACCATAACGGGCATTTATTCGTGCCCAGGCGCACAAGAAAGTCCACCCTTTCATGGAGTGGTTGGGCAGTACGCATCGCGCAGGGCTAATGTTATCTTACCGCAAAATGACGGGAAAGGTAAAGATAGCAGCGGGAATTTTTACGGCTTTAGAAACATCATTAAACTAGCTTTCCTTACGACCATCAAAACTGGCAACAATCGACAATCAACCCGGCAGGCATCCATTATACTTTATTCATCCCGACAGAAATTCAGGCCGGACCCCCCCTGCCGATGGCAAAGAAAAAAAGCCCGCGACATTATAGATCGCAACCATCCCGCCATAAATTAGAATCAGTAACTAATTTTCTCCAACAATCGAGCATTTTTTCTGCTTTCCGCGTGCCAGATTTGTCACGTTTCGTCTAAAGGCAGTCGCCATGGCCACTACCGCAAGGGGTGCGCGCACCGTGCCGACATAGCTTTTGGGCCTCAATTTGCACCGAAATTTGGTCCGTACCGTCCAGCTCAGTCGGATTATGTATGTGGATCGGCCGTGTTGGTTGCATACGCAGGTATATTAATTCTTGCATTCGCCCCGGACCTTCCCCAGGACAGGTCAGGATATAACAATAATTCTTGCATTCGCCCCCGCCCTTTCCTATGGCCTGGTCAGGTTTGGGCGCGACGCCACTAGCGCGGCGCCCGCGACAGAGTGGCCAGGCTCGAGCACGTTTTCTGGATCCCAAGCACCGGATTGGACACTGTCCGAGGACTGGACAGGAATTGGCTGACCAATCGGATGCTTGCTCGTCGTCTCCAAAAACATATATAAAGAGCCAAATCGCTCGAACTACGCAATGATCCTTAAGCAGCGTTACTCTGCCGAAATGTCAACCTAGGCCGGTCAAGTGACGCCGAGGTGTTCACCGATAGTTCAGGTCAGCCACAGCGCGCCTTCGAATGTAGGCACGGTCGCATTTTTTTTTAGGAAATGTAGAATTGTTGTCGACCAGCTACCAACGCCCGACCGGACCCATACAACGGAAACATCAAGGCGAAGGCGATGTGATGTAGGTGTGTCTGATATCTCATTAATACACAGAGCATCGTGAATATAATATATAATATAAATTATATAATATACTATAATTAATATATAATTTTAATTTTATGTTAATTTTAATGTTATTTCATATAACATAATATAGCATAATATAATTAATATAATATAATATTATATAAACTAGTATATAAAAAATTAAAATGTAAAAGAAAAATATCTACCTTATTGGGGTTTATTGTTCCTTTCCAGTTCAGCATAAGTACACTCTTGAGTGTGTGCAATGTTTGGTTATACGCCATTGTCTTAAAATAGCAACCAATGTAAACCTCCGTCCTAACCACATTTGGATACAATAAAGACATTGATGCCTGACACATAGCATTCATTGCTTGAAATACCATGCATATTTTGTGTCAATGTTCTGCAGACCACAGCTTTAAGTGGGCATACTTCGCTTTCCTCAATATAATGGCGACATGGCATTTGGTGAAAGTGGTGAGTGCCATGAAGTTGCGCCGGCCGTCGTTATCCATGACGAACTGAATGGGTTTCGTGCAAATCAAGTTTTTTGTTTTGGTGTTCCAGTTGCGCCGGCCGGCGTTTCCAATGGTATCTTGCGCGCACTTGCAAAAGCTTGCACGCTTATCAACATTTTGTGTTGGTGAACATTTTATCACCTCTGGGATTTCCGCCTTCACTACCTGAGTTGCTTCTTTGTGGTTTTCAAATGCAACCGAGTTACGCCGGCCGTCGTTACTCATGACAAATTGTAGGGGTTTTGTGCAAATCACTTTTGTATGGTTTATGTACATGCATCCAGTTGCGCCGGCCGGCGTTTCCAATGGTATCTTGCAGTTGCGCAATCAGGCCCCATTACCAAAAGTGTGTTTGTACATCTTTTTTACACCTGAAGGATTTCTGCCTGCATATCCTGAGTTGCTTCTTAATGGTTTTTAATTGCGCCCGAGTTACGCCGGCCGTCGTTATTAATGACAAACTGTATGTGTTTCATAAAATCACTTTTGTATGGTTTACATGTATCCAGTTGCGCCGGCCGGCGTTATTAATGACGCTTGTCGTTCTTGTTTGATGCCCATCGTTTTCGTCGTGTCTTTAATGGTGATTATTTATCATTACTCATCCTCAGGGCTTTCGGTGCCGCGGGATTAAGAGGCGAAAAAAATCAGCTGCCGTCTGACCAAAGTCTGATGGCGCAATCGGGGCGGGGGGCCGTTTCCGACGGTTCGCGTCCCTTGTCCAAGGACGACCGGGAGCCTGCACTTCGCGGTCCCCGGAGCGACAAGTACATCGAGAACAAGGGGTACAAAATTGCCAATGACATCTTTCCTATCATGGCGGAACGCGTGAAAGCAAACAACCACAGGACGCCAGAGATGAGCGCGGAGGTTCTGTCTTGCGCAGCTTCAAGACTAAATGCCATGGTGGCCGAGAGCAACGGCATTAAGAAGAGGAAGAACTGTGACGACGGGCTTCCTGAAAGTTGGGCGGAATCTCTTCGGGATACCATCAAGAAGGCTTTTGGCGACTTGGGAACATCTGAGAAGGATCGTGGGCTTAGGTGGGCCTTGTGTGGACTTGTTACGAAGGCAATGGAGGGCGTCCCGGACAGGATTGTGGAGCGCGCGTTCGGGATTGACAGGCGCTTTGTCGCAACTGTTCGGGGTCACAGGGATGGAATGGAAGAAGGGGAGGACGACCTTTTGATGAGTGCGCCAGAGAGGAGGAGGAGGAAAGACGAGCTTCCGACGGAAGTCATTGCCCTGATACAAGCGTGCTGGAGGGATGATAACTTGACGCGGGCGTCTCCGAACATGAAGGATGTTCATTGTGAATGGACAAGAAAGGATTACAAACATACACTAGCGTTTTCGGAGGGTGCGCGCTACTATACTGTCTCCAAGTCGAAGATTTACGAAGTGTTCATTTCCCGCCATCCGGAGTTGAAGCCACCGCGGCGGATGGACACTAGGGAGGGGGGGGGGTGGAGGGAGAGGAGGGCGTGAGGGGGGGAAATCAGGTGATTATGGAGACGGAGGAGGGGATGTCAATGCCTCGCACGAATCAGAAGAGCACAGTTCATGTGGGATACACTTCTTTTTGCAAGCATATGCCCGCATGCGTCAAGGGGCGGTGGAAAATGCGGAACTTGTGCGCATGCCAGCACCACACTACCATGCAGTCCATGGTTGGGGGGTTGGCCAAATTTCGTGCAACTTTTCATGCCAGATGCGAGTGCGGACCTGAATGCCACGCGTGCGATCATGGTAGCCAGCTCGACGTGGGGTCCTCCGTGCCCACATGTTCCATTTTCAAAGCCACTCACACGACAGAGTGGGTGAACAAGTTTACTTGTGAGGTGGAGGGGATGAGGGAGGGGGGAGGTTCGAGGTCGTCTGTGGGGTCGTCGCGGCCGCAGGTTCAGCCTTTTCAGGGCGAACTTGAGGATCTGCCCATGCATGGGAGGGTGCTGGACGACGAGGAAGGGGTGCCCGATCATGACCTGGGCGAGGAGTTGGGGGTTTGCTCGATCCGGCGTAAGGCTTGTGTGTTGGGCACTTGCCGGGCTCCCAAGTGTGGAATTCGGAACTTCATGTTATGCGAACGGGAGGAGGCTTCCAACCACCTGATTTCATGGACCAGATACGAGATGCAGGATGTGCCGCCGGGTGCGGTTCTTGGGCCAGAGGTAATTTTTAGTGGAGTGGTTGCGCCCCAAGGCGTTTCTTTTGCAATGTTTCCTGAGGTTCTTGGGCCAGAGGTAATTTTTAGTGGAGTGGTTGCGCCCCAAGGCGTTTCTTAAGCAATGTTTCCTGAGGTTCTTGGGCCAGAGGTAATTTTTAGTGGAGTGGTTGCGCCCCAAGGCGTTTCTTTTTCAATTTTTCCTGAGGTCCTGTCTTTTTTCTTCCTACAGGTCATTGGTGGGTCGAAGTTGATGTCTTTTCTGTATGTGCACATTGCGCATATGCAGGACGACTGTGACGAGATCGCAAAGGCTGGTGGGCAGCGATTGACGCAAGTCGACGTCAAGTCCACACCAACGGAGCTAAAGGAGGCGATTGTGGACAAGTGGCCGGACTTCATCCAGCATTGCTTCAACGCGTGGTGGCAAGCGGACGCCTCCAAGGAATGTCTCTCAAGGATGCGGGTGGGGGACCTTGTATGCCACACAGATTACGCCGAGAACTACCAGTCTTACACCTATCACAATCTCCAAGCACAGTATTGGCATCCAGTCACATTCGTCCTTATGCCCTGGATCGTGCGCTACTTGGATCCAGCGTCGGGAAAGGTCGTGAGAAGGGAGTTTCACTTCATCGGACAGGGCGGAATGAAAAGGGACGGGCGGGCCCTCCGTTTTGCTATCCTCAAAATCCTGGCGACACTACGGTCAGAAGGGGTAGAGGTGAAGCGCTTCATTGGGTGGTCGGACAATTGCTCCATGCAGTTCAAGTCAAGGAATGTGATCGCGGAAATGGCCCGGCTGCTGACGGAGGATCCGCACCTGGAGTCATTTGAGTGGAATTACTTTGGGGAGCAGCACGGAAAGGGGGAGGTGGATGGAGCTGGTGGGACTGTGAAGTGCATGTTGAGGAGGTGGCACATCAGGGAAGAGAACCAGGACAAACAGACGGCCGCCCAGTTGGTGGAGAATCTGGCGTCGGGGGCGGTGGGCGGGACCACAACGACCAGGCGTAACTTCTTCGAGTTCCCCGAGGTAATTAAGTGTACAGTCCTCGTTCAGGGAATAGTTACGCCGGCCGTCGTTTCTAGGGCGTTCTTGGAGTCCTGGCGATCAGGAGTGCTTAATAAAACACAACTAGCTCGATGGTCTCGTAACTTCAACTTTCCCTTGTGCAAATCTTGTCTTCGACGCGCAGGTGCTTCCTTACAGCCCAGGGCGCGGCGAAATCAAAGGAGTGAAGAAGGCGCACTGGTGGCGCATGGACAAGTCGAATGTGACGCGCTTAATGCTGCGCCAGTATTCCTGCTATTGTGGCGGTGCGTGCGCCGAGGAAAGGTGGTGGGATTGTCGAAAGGAGTGGACCGACATGGACGGCTGGAATGTGGGAGGTGCTCGGATGAAGCTCCACAAACTGGGGGAGCCAGTGCAAAGGAACCCAAACGGACAAGGGGGGCACGCAGGGACGCGACTGAACAGACTACAGGCAGAGAGGACGATGATGGGAAGGAGACTGAAGCTGCGAGACATTTTTGCCGTCGAGTCCTACTCTGGTGATGAGTCCCACGATCCAGATCATCCATATTGGCTAGCGGAAGTCTTGCAGGAGCCTTATCAGGTGGCCGCTACTTTCGTGAGGCGAGTGGCCGACAGAAACGGCAAGGTCGATAGGGAGTTGTTCCGTAAGGGACAATGGGTGGTGGGGGTGCGCTACTGGGACAGATTTCCGGGTATGGCGACGATGTTCAAAATGGACGCCGATGCCCAACCTGAACAGCCAAACTTGGTCAATTGCTACCTGTGCATGGACGCGGGGTTCGAACACACCATTGTTGTCAACCCAGCTAACAATCGCCAGGCCATCTTGACCATTCCGACAGACGTCGAGAAACGGCTCACGAACTTGGCCAAGAAGAGACCTGTTCAGTAGGCCAGCTCGCCCGGGCTTGGTTGGACGAGGTGGACAGCCTTGAGAGCACGTGCTTCGTTGTGAGCACTTGCCTTTCAGCCGTGATTTGCAAACGAGTTCCTTGTCCTGAATTGTAAAGCTCGATTCATGCTCTTTTAAGGAAGTGTATAATATTATCCAGATCATGTATATATTTAGATCTAGACCTGAGTTCAAATAACATTTCTTAGAGGGCTGAGATGCGCGAGGTCCAGCATACATGTATATATCCATGGAGACATGTTACAAACTCAAATGTTTCATTGTACGTACCACTAGCTCGTCGACGGGGGTATCCCATGTAATGTATGATTTATGAATTAATTAATCGCTTAATTGTACAATGTAAATGGATCATGAACTTGTCAAGTGGCCTAATTTGGTTTATTTGGTTCATCATTTATTGATCTCAATCATTCTTAATTGAATCTCGAGCAATAGCAATCGTGAAGCAGATCCTAATCATGTGATTCGCATAACATTTGAGAATAGGCAACAAGTGCTACTTTGAGGAATGCGGGGTTGGTCAGGTTATTATAGAGCTAGAGCTACAAACGGCACATATATTGCAAACTTTGCGCTCCAGGCATGGAATTTCAAAAGTACCAAAATTGGAGCAGTAGATGTTGGGGACGCCCCACCCCGAGACGGCCGCCCGCCTCGGGGTCGCCGGACCCCCGCCGCCACCAGCGCCCCCCTCCTCGGCCGCGGACTACCAAGTCCCCGCCTTGAAGGAGGGCTGCCTTGCCACCAACGACGTCGTCCACCCCTTCACTTTGGAGGAATTGGACGGCGCCCTTGCTCGCCTGCGGTACGATGCGGCGGTCGGTGCCGACCACCTTTCTGCTGAGCTGCTGAAGACCCCTGATCTGGCGGTTAGGGATCTTCTGCTGGCGTTCTGCAACCGTGTCCTGCTCTCTGACGAGCCTCCGCCTGCTGAGTGGCAGACGGCCATCCGCGTCATGCTGTACAAGAAGGGCTCTGCTGCTGACCCCGGTAACTACCGGGGTGTCTGCCTCCAGAGCGCCGCGCTGAAGGTCTTCATGCGCATGATGCTGCACAGGCTCCGCGCCGCGCTGGACCCACACCTGGGTGAGTCTCAGATGGGTTTCCGTAGTGGCCGTAACACTGTCATGGCTGTGTTTGTCGCGCGCCGGTTGATGGAGGAGGTGCGTCGCCTTCCCCCTGACAGTTTGCCGCTGGTCCTCATTTTTGTTGACTATATCAAGGCCTTTGACACGGTCCTCTGGGAGGCTCTTTGGGCCATCCTAGCTCTGGACCGCGTGCCACCAGCGTTTATTGCTGCCATTCGCCGACTGTATGAGGGCTCACAGGCAGTAGTGCGGACTGCGGAAGGCACCACCCCACCATTCCCCCTTCACCACGGGGTGTGGCAAGGTTGTGTCCTGTCTCCATACCTGTTCATTATTGTCGTGGACCACGTCATGCGCCAGGCACGTGCGCGCTTTACTGCTCTTAAGGGGTTCGAGCCAGGCTTGGACATCCTTAACGAGCGTGGGCACGGCGGGGTTAGCACGGGTTACCGCCTGGCTGACCTGATTTATGCGGACGACACCACCCTCATCGCGCGCCCCGAGCACATTCAGACCTGGCTGGACTGTCTGGGCCTGGAGGCGAGGGCGGTGGGGTTGGAGATTAGTGTCAAAACTGAGGCGATGGTGATTGGGGCCTCCAGTCGCCCACCGCTGCCGCGCCTGCTAGACGGGACGGAGGTCCCACTCCGCGACCGCTTCAAGCTGTTGGGGAGTTGGCTTCCGGACACTGCCGACGATGTGGACACCCGCATCGGCCTTTCCTGGGCCAAGCTCCGTTCGCTCAACACCTACTGGCGCTCCAAGGGCCTGGACGAGCACCGCAAGCGCATGCTCTTCAAGGTCCTCGTCCTCACGGTGCTCACGTATGGCGCCGAGGCATGGACACTCACGGCAACCCTGGCAGCCAAGCTAGACGGCACGGTCACCCGGATGCTCCGACAGGTCCTGAATGTCGGGTTTTCTCAGCGTAGGTCCTTAGAGTCTTTGTATCACGGTATGCCGCGTATTTCGGACGAGATTAGACAGCGTAGGATAGCATTTGTAGGACATCTTGCTCGCACCAGCCAGGTCGACACCGCCCTTGGTCTGGCCGGTCCCCAGCGGCTCGGCCAACCGGGGCGGCACATTTTGACCTGGCCTGGCCCCAAGAACATTCCTAAAAAGGTAGGGAAACATGCCATGACCTATACCCAGATGTTGCTGGACGACCTAGTGGTCCCAGCCCAGTTTGAGTACCGCATCCACTCTCTCTCCCGTCTTTGGACTGCCATGCAAGACAAGACGCGGTGGAAGAAGATTGTCAAGGCGCACACGCCAGCCCCTGTGGGCAAGCCGCCTCCCCCCAAACGGAGGAGCCGTTTTGATGAGTAGCGTAGATAGGCTTTTCTAGACTAGATATAGCTTAGAGTTAGGTTAGTTCGATTACGCGGCTTCCTCCACACCACCCATCCAACCTGGAATATGTGCTACATGATCTCCCAACGGAGACATGTTATAATTTAATTTAATTTTTTAATCTGTCCGCCATCGCCGTCGTCGTCCTCATGAAGTACCCTAACTTTGGTGGTGTACATCTTGTTAGTTCTTCTGGCATTCTTGTCCGATGCCCCTAGGTATTTTTTTACAGGATCTTAGGGTTGTAAACTTCTTTGGAAACTACTACTTTGACCCGGAAACTATTGGGAAATAGTTGTTTGAACCCCATGTTAACAACGCAATTTTTTGCGTTATAACCTCACAACGCAAAAAATTGCGTTATGAAATAACGCGAGTTAAGCATGTCCGCCCAGGTCGTGATGGGAGGAGCATCGCCGGCCAGGCCAGCAGAGGCTGGCTTGGCTGAAGCTCTCAATGCGTGCTGCAAATCTGTCCAATGAGATTTGTCTTGTTATGCACTGGTAACCTCACAGACTACTATGGTAAGCTCTCAGTTTGTGCAGCAAATCTGCCCAATGAGATTTGTCTTGTTATGCACCGGGCCATCCTTGGTTCGATTACATCAGTGCATGCCTCAGAAAATCTAGAGGATCATCTCAGCAGATCATCCTAGAAGATAGTCTGGCACATGCAGTGGCCATACACACGGCGTTTCCTGGACCGTGACTTCCAATCTACAGCACGAATCTGCAAAGCAAGAAACCAAGATATAAATGTACTATTTACATACATGCCGTCCTTTTCCAAGACCAGTCATGCCTAAAACACCAACGAAAAGACAGCACTCCCCTACATTAGATTGCTTTTCAGTCGACCTCCTTTGCTCACAATGCGGCCTCTGCAAAGATAATCGGCGTGCAAACCCCTTTTTCCATACACGTGTGCCACGTCCCAGTCAGGTCTGGGCTATACGTCTGCGATGCCACATAGTCCCATGAGCTGTCTCGGTGGCATCGAAAAAGTCAGCACACAAAAGACTCTTTGGTGTACGCTCTCAACACACTACCGCACAGGTCAGCCCCGCCCAACCCACACCAGCCATTGAAGGCATCCACTAAACACTTTGGAACCATAGAAAAGTGCCTCGTGCATGTGGAATCCCTTGGGCTGTCCTCCCCAGCTCCATGGGGGGAGGAAAAAACGGGCATGGACCGAAACAACTCCTTCCTATTGACGCCGCGCATAAGCACACCTTGTCCACCAAGGTCATGCGCAGCCCATTCGACCACACACACACACACACACACACATTCGCCACCAGAAGACGCCGGCCCCTGACACCGCATGCTGTGCCATTAAAATCAGGCAGCGCGGTCTCCCAAGCCCCACATATACGTAAAGCATAAAAAACAAATCCTGTTTACAAAGCGGCATGACCAACGCCCAAACCATGGGACCGCATGTATAATAAACAACTAACCCCTGCCCCGCCCCTCACATGGCGTTCTCCAAGGCCGCACATCTCATGCCTCCATACCAACACCCGACAATGTCAAGGGTTAGGTCAGGACCAGCACTCAACCACAGGTAGCCGCACACTGTCACTGGCTGCCAGGAAATGAAGGAGCCGCCGGGGAGGCCAGACATAGTGGTAGCCTAAAGCCATGCCACCAAGGCCGTGGGACAGCAGAGGTGTTACGATGACAGCTCAACGAAGGGCGTGCGGGGTGCCCACACACGCCGCGGAAACCCCCACCAAACCGCCAGCATGGCCACGCAGCACGGCACATGGCCACGCAGCACCAACCTGCAGCCTGCTTCCTTTACTCCTTGCCCCCCTTGCCACCGCCCACGGGGCGACTGTTCAGGTACGACAGCCCCTCGGAGATTCCCCCCACCACATTGCGCCATGTGGCCTGGAAGCCCTCGCTGCCGGCCCAGGCGTCCTTGTGGTACTGCCACAGCGCGGCAGCCAGAGCCAGCGCCTGCACGCCCTGCAGCGGCTTCATCCCCCGCCACGTGCTAGCGCGAACACCACCCATGTCGATACCGCTGCCACCTGTCCCAGTCCCCGCACCGAGGCGCGGCAACTGCAACTGCTGGAGGAACGCGCGGGGATCAAACACGTCCTGAGATGCGCTGGCATCCTCACTGCCGCTGCTGGCACCGCCCCGCTCGACCATGAGCGTGCCCATGACCACCTTGGAGACCATCTGCTGCACCTGCTGCTGCGGCGTGAGGGACCCCCCTGGGGGGGTCACCCCACCACCCCCGCCGTTGGCCCGTGGTCGGAGGTAGATGACGTCCCGACCCTCCTGCTCAATCTCCACCACATCCACCTCAACCTCCTCCACAGCCGCGCCGCTCGAAGCCCCTTTGCCCGTGGTTCCTGCTGCGCCGGCGGCCGACATGGCGGCGGCCAGCCAGCGCAGGCTCTGAAATAAGGGTGTCTTCTGCCGCAAGATGCCGTCCACTAGCACACGGTACGCCCGGTCCCAGGCCTCCCGCTCGCAGCTGATGCCCGCCGAAAGGGAACCGGCAGCCACTAGTGCGTCCAGCGTGCGCGGGATAGGTGCCAGGCTGGCGGTGGTCACGGGCGGCGGCAGCTCTTCCACCACCGTGGGTGCTGGGGTCGGCGGTGGTTGCATCCTCGAGGCGCGCGCCTTCGCCTTGGCCTTGGCCATGCGCCAGTAGGCCTCTGGGTGCGGGTGGTGGTCCTGCACACGTGCACATTGCAGACACCAAGCAAGGTACACACAGGCAAAGCCGTGTGAGACACAAAGAGGACATCATCGCCGCAAGGTAGTAAACGTACACCAGATGCCCATGACATGACACCGCTGGCTTCGGCCCATCAGCGTTGGAGGCAAGCGGTCACTGCCCTGCTTCTCTGGCTGCCTCCCTGACTGCTTCCTTGCCTCCTTGCATGTGTGTCTTCCTTCTTGTCAACCTTCCCGCCTGCTCGCTATTCGATTACCTGCCTGCCTGCCTGCCTGCCTGCCTGCCTGCCTGCCTGCCTGCCTGCCTGCCTGCCTGCCTGCCTGCCTGCCTGCCTGCCTGCCTGCCTGCCTGCCTGCCTGCCTGCCTGCTTGCTTTCTTTCTTTTTCCCTGCTTGTGTCCCATGCCCGCGAGCAATGCCCCCCCTCCCACTCACCAGCCCCGCGTGCATCTCCTTGACAAAGCGCAGGAATGTGTTCCAGTTGCGCGTGTCAAACAGCTCCTTGCACAGCCGCAAGAACGTGAACGAGGCGATGCGACCGCGGCCCAGCGGCGTGCCGTTGCCCTTCAACCCGTACACGTCATACTCGCCCGCGGCGACGTCCTTGAGCGGGGACCGCGCGTTGTACAGGATGTGGTCAAACGCCTGCGGGTCGAAGCGAGGGAGCGCATTCTCGCAAGAGAACTCGATCCCCGCGCGCACGCACGACGACTTGACCTGGTTGACCAGCCCCTCGGGGCCGCAGCGCGCGTCCGGAAACTGCTCAAAGTCCCTCATCTCCACACACGTGAAGTTGAGCACCGCCTCGTGCTTCGCAAGCATGGCCGCGATGGGCGCGTATCCGTCCCGGTCCCTCAGGTTGTAGTACCCGGCCGCCAGCTCCGCCGCGTGGTTGTGCGAGTTGTACCACCAATGGACGCCCGCCACCTTGGCCACCAGCTGGACTCCCGTGCCGGCAAACGCCTTGCCTGCCGCCGTGAGCACCTTGTCGCCGTGCTCGACGAGGAGCCCCGAGTACCACTCGAGGAAGAACCGGCCGTAGGGGGACCGGTAGCTACCCTCGTTGCAGAAGAAGCCTGTGTACTGCGGCCAGTCGTTGTAACCACCGGCGTCATGCGGGCCGCCCAGCCCCCACTCGATGTTGCCCAGCTCCTCAGCGCGAGCGCGCAGCCTGGCGAGCAGGTAGCGGTCGTAGCACTGGAACTCGCCGATACCAGGGAAGCGCCAGCCGTGCGTCTCAGGGTAGGAAGGGTAGCGCAGCTCGCCCGCGGGCCCAAGCCCGATCTCCACGTCGCGGATGACACCTGTGGCAAAGAAGGGCTCCATCTTGGCACGGAAGCTGGACATGAAGTCATGGTACACCTGCATGGGGCGGTGAAAAGGCGAGGGGGAGGGATGCGGTGGGAAGGTGGTGGGGAGACATGGACACAGAGAACATGGTTAGCACCAAAAGGCATGAGCAAGAGGCGCACAAGGAGATAGCAGAGCGATGCACATACATGATCAGGTGACCAGGCAGTGACAAATAGGTAACGGTGACAACTATAAACTAAGGGAGGTAACTGCAAGAAAACTGGGAGAAGACTTCAAGGGATGCATGAACGCAAGGCAGCGCAGGATATCAGCCCCAGCCCCAGCGCCCCAGTGCCCCAGCACCTGCCCCCGCCTCCGCCCCAGCCAGCCCCAGCCCCGGCCCCGGCCCCGGCCCCGGCCCCAGCCCCAGCCCCAGCCCCAGCCCCAGCCCCAGCCCCAGCCCCAGCCCCAGCCCCAGCCCCAGCCCCAGCCCCAGCCCCAGCCCCAGCCCCAGCCCCAGCCGCAGCCGCAGCCCCAGCCGCAGCCGCAGCCGCAGCCGCAGCCGCAGCCAAAACATGCAGACAAGCAAGAAGAGGCGACAACGAGGCCATGCCATGTGGGTAACACTCCAACATGAGCATCAAAACCTGCTCCAAAAGAGAAAATGGTTAGATCCCGGACCCAAGCAAGCCGTCTGAGATGTCAACCGCACCATGCATGCTACCAGTGACAAGCACAGTGGCAAGCCCATCGTGCTTCAAACCCACCCACCCCCCACCCACACCCCTATCCGCCCCAACAGATGGGAACAATATGGAAACATAACAGTGGCATGAGCTAGCGCACTGCCGGTTGACAGCAGTGCCATATTGAAATGAGCTAACACACTGCCGTGGGCTCGTCTAGCGCCGTATGTAGCAGTGGCATGAGCTAACACCATGCCATCGGCTCGTCTAGCGCCGTATGTAACAGTGGCATGAGCTAGACAATGGGTGTGAGAGTACACAACCATGGGCAACCAAGCATTCCCAAGCAATCAGCCAAGGAAATCCTACAGACCCAAGCTAACCAAAGAGGGCCAGATAGAGCAACCATGGATGTCACCATTACCCACTACAGTTGTCCCATTTACAGAAGTGGCAATTCCATCCCCTCAAGCCTGCCTGGACTTATCCATTACGCAGCAAGCTTGATGTCTCACATTACAAACGTGTTCGCATTATTCGTCCTGTCAGCCTGTCCACCTGACATCCACATAGTAAGCCTGTCCGCTCACCTCTAGCACAGTACGCCCCGCCAGCACAGGTATGTCGTCCACGCCCAGGCTGAGGTACTCCATGTTGCGCCGCTTGGTGCGGTTGGTAAAGAAAATATCCCGGTCCTCCTCGCCGATCTTAAGCACCCAGGCAGGGAGCGGGATATAACAGCTGTCGCCAGTGTTGCCGCCGCACTGGTGGAACGACATGACCGGCTGCACCTTAAGGTCCATGGCCTGGGCCATCTGGAATAGCTCTACGTACGGCTCCCAGTTGTACACGCAGGGCTCGTCCGACTCTACCAGGCCCCACCAGACGTCAACCATCACGCCATCCACGCCTGCTGAGCGCAGCGCCATGAGCTGGCTCCGGAGCAGGTTCGGGTCCGACAGTTTCCGCTGCGGCGAGATCACGTCCAACGGCAGCATGACCGTCACGGGAATGTAATCTAATATCCGCTTGTCAAAGTTCGGGTCGTTTTCGGGGTCAATAATGTTCGGCTCGGCCGGGCGGCACACCGCCGGCTCACGCCTCTGCCCTGGCTTCGAGTTGAAAAGGTCTGACAAAAGGCTCTGTTGACGCAAAAACAGCATTTTTAAGAACAGAAGTGTAGAACACAGGAATTTCGGGTTATTATTGCGACAGAAAAATTCGTGAAAGGACCCTGGCCATGAATAGAAGAGCAAGAACGGGGCTGCCAGAGAGAGAATTTCATCCAGGTATTTACCGATTTCTCAGGAGAATTCTGTCCGGACTTTGCAGGCCTGTGCTCCGCAGGCGCATGACAATCCGCTACCCTAGCACTCTGAAGCTCCCCGGTAGGGCGCCGTCGCCGCCTGGTGTAAAACGCACGCCGTGGCTGCGCCATGGACGTCGGGTCCCCCGAGCGGAAATAGCCATTCAGATAGCTTCCCTCACAATACCTATCTACGCATGGCGCACCAGGCGCGTTCCTTTCGATCGCGCCTTGCATTGACAATGTCTGCACCCGATAAGGAGGACGTGCCCGGTGGCCAACTGACATGGTTTCCCTTGCTGCCAACGCACTGCTGACAGCATGCCGCTCTCCTCCATGCCTAAGCGTGCATTCCGCCTCCACCGTGCGTGCCCTCAGAGTCTCCACGCTGCCGTGGCTTTGGCACACGCAGGCTTTCCCCACACCAGCAGCCATTTCTGCATACGACCCGAGCAAAGTTCAAAATGGACTGGATAAAAGGGAGACGCCGTCTGGCGGCTCTCCCTTTCACATCGCGTGTAATAATCTGTAGAGCAAGCGTTCTTACAGATACCCGCAACGAGGCTTTCTGCGTTCTTGCTGGCTGGCCTCGTGGCCTAATCTAGTGAATGTGCCACCATACCGCGCCTTTCCAGCTGACGACCTTTGGGCCTAGCCGGTAGCACCATCAGCCTGATGAGTCAGATTGGGGACGAATTCGCGCTCATGTTCGTGCATGCACCGCAGAGCGCACCGTGCCGCATTCTGGAGGGATATGATAAGAGGGCTGAGCACTTTGACGAGGTATCCACCAATCAGCGCCGTAGATATTTGCGGCAAGATTTTTTTGGCCCGTGAGTCCAACGGCAGGAAGGATTTTTGGCCCTGGGGTGCGGTGGTGCGGGCGCAAAAGCCCTGTCAGCAAAGGCAGTTGCACCGCCGAACGGCGTCGCCCGTCTAGTATTTTCATACTGTTCGTATTTCAAATCCTGGAAAAACGGCAAAGAAGATTGTGGAATCTCGGGGTGAGTCTAATTTCCAGGTCAGCCTGGGCACGGTACAAGCCACTATTACTCAATTGCATACGGCCGCAAACCAAAGCAGTTTAGCAACCGTTCGTTCGGCAATGTGCTTTGGCAGCGAACTTACCTGTCGTACACCCTGGGCGTTCCCTTTTCCAGTAATCCAACGCTTCGACGTAACTCCAATAAAGCCTGCACACCGAAGTTGCGGTGCATGTTGCAGGTCTGTCTGTAATCAAATTCTTCAGGACCGCTTTTCGATTCCGGATGTTTTTACCTGTTATTGTGGGTAGTCACTAGTCAGTAACGATGTCGGTTCGTTGAAATATATCTCAGTTTATTTAGGATCCATCAAGCCCGGCATGGGATCCAACTACAACAACGTAGGATTCATGCAAGATCAGGATAAGCCCAATGAAAAATTCGTGCACAACCTCAGATAATATCGCGTTACGTATGCAATCCACCTACCTTCTTTTGTTGTGTTTTTAGCTGATTGGCCTGGGTTGAAGGGTCATTATTACTCATTATATTAAAACATTAGTGTCGATACGTCGATACCGAAAACAAAATAATGTATTTTCTGGCAGGTGGCTGCTTACCTTGTGCCATGCCTCCATTTTGTTAAATTCACTGTTGCGGGTTGGAGGCAGCTCTCATTATTCACGTCCCTCCGTCGGAAGTCCTCGGGAAAGCTCTTCGCCGCGGGTAATTATCTTTGTGGTGATTGTTACTGTTCGTGGGGTAGAGCCTGCAGGATGGCTACCTCTCTGTGCCTCGCCACGTCTTGGGTGGATGTGCCCGAAAACTCCGATTTTCCTATCCAGAATTTGCCTTACGGCGTCTTCACCCGCACTGCGAAGGCTTCTCTACCGGCCGTAGGCGTGGCCATCGGCAACCACGTGGTGGACCTGGCCGCCCTGCATGACGCCGGGCTATTCAAGGGAACGCCTGGACTTTCTTCCAACAACGTGTTTGCATCCCGCAGCCTGAACGCGTTTCTAGAGACTGGGCGTGAGACGTGGCGAAATACCCGAGCCCGTTTGATCGACTTACTCCGACAGGACACCAACGACGGAGCCTGCCTGCGAGACAACGCCGAGTTGAGGGGCCGCGCCGTGGTCCCCATGGACCAGGTGTCCCTGCACATGCCGGTCTCCATCGGCAACTTCACGGACTTTTACTGCTCGCTGGAGCACGCGACCAACGTGGGCCGTATATTTCGGCCCGTGGGCGACCCACTAAACCCCAACTGGCGCCAACTGCCCGTCGGCTACCACGGTCGCGCCGGCACGGTCTTTGTGTCCCCCACGCCGGTTACCCGGCCATGCGGTCAAATTCTGGCGTCCCCCACGCCGCCGGGTGGTGTCCCCACACCCGTGTTTTCTGCCTGCCGCAACCTGGACTTTGAGCTGGAGATGGGGTTTGTGATCGGGGCCGGTAATGATCCTGGCACCCGTATCCCCGTGGACCGCGCGGAGCAACACATCTTCGGCATGGTGCTGTTAAATGATTGGTCAGCGCGCGACATCCAGCTGTGGGAGTACATCCCCCTCGGCCCCTTCTTGTCCAAATCATTTGCCACCTGCATCAGCCCCTGGGTGGTGCCCATGGACGCCCTGGAGCCGTTCCGCACGGCGGCCCCAACACAAGACCCGCCCGTGCTCTCGTACCTGCGTGGGCCGAGGGAGTCCGCGTTTGACATCCACTTGGAGGCGCTGCTACAGACGAAGGAGATGGCAGACAAGGGTGAACCGCCCCAGCGGCTGTGCCGGTAGGCAGCAGCGCACACATGCCTCCGTTCCCCCCCTCGTTCTCCCCCTCTGGTGTTTGGTACCGTGGAAGTGTTGGTGGGGGTAAACCCGGGTCTTGCTTGGTGGTGGGTGATGTCCAGTTTCTTCTTTCAGCATGCACTATTTGAGCACATGCATCGGCTCAGTGCATCAGCCAACTTGTCAGAATCTTACAATCTACATGTGCACACGCAGGTGGGTACATGCCTGCAAGTACAAACGTCGGCTGCTGCTGTCGCGTGGTGGACCCCTGTAAACGTGAGACCCAAGCTGGTATCACGCAAGCATATGTTGCCACCGCTAGGTAGCCTCTACCGTGCTCAAGGCATCCCCAATATACGTTGCCGCTTTCTGGGGAAAGGAGTCGTGTGCCACACACACCCATGAGCTGACATGCAGGCTGCCATCCCCCACCGTATGTTGCCTCATACTGCAGTGCACAGCAGTTTCTTTGGGCCCTTTTTCCTATCCTGCCTAGACATACATGTTCCCTGCCCAGATATCCATATTGCATCAGAGCCACATGGCATGAGGGCTTGTGCCTTGCCCGCCTGCCCGCTTGTGCGCCTGCTTCATTTTTTTTTTCTGGCAAGACCTAAAGAAAGAAGCACCCCCCCCACACACACACACCTTGTTAAGCTATACGTGTGTCCTGCCAAACATGCATGCCCACATTGGTACTATCTCACAGGGATCAAAAGACGTCGTGGTCTACTTGGTCATGTCACATGGCGCTCCCTCATTCGTGGTTCTAGGAAGTCTGCATCTTTTGCCCGCCCTGTACCTTACTGCCAAGCCCCTGGATAGCAAGAAGCTTGTTTGGTGGTTTATCCTCAGGACAGGTTTGGTAAAGGCGGCCGAATACATGGGCTGGTGCAGCCTTGTTGGTGTAGCTCAGATGTATCCCTCCTATGTACTTCTTGTGAATTGATTGCAGCTAGGCAGTGTGCTATGCTCGCCCCGCAACCACGCCTTGTACTGCCTTTACTGACTGATGTAATCAACGCTGGACATGGCTAGCACGTGGCTCACGCCTTTGTGCATGTGCGCCTATAATTGGACTCCCCACGGATGATGCATTAAGATTTTAGCCATTAGCCCTGCCTATGCAGAGAGGTACTCTCTGCTGAGAAGCCATGCCCTAGCCATTGTTTAGCCATGATGATCTTGCACCCTATGTCGGCGCCTTAGCTGCTGGAATACATAGTGGTGCAGGTGCACTTTGTGCACCCAGAGCAGGTGTAGTTTACACCCTACCCTTGCAGGAAGTAGCCTAGAATGTATTAAAAGCCATATGCCCCTTCTCAGGGATATGTGCTACATATACTCCCAACGGAGATATGTTATAATTTAATTTTAATTTAATGGCTTTATATTAATTTAAGTGAGACAACTTTGCTTGTTGCGAATCTTCCTGGCCGCAGATCCAATCTGAAGCATCTCTACTGGACCATGGCACAGATGCTGGCGCACCACACATGCAACGGCACCGGCATGCGGCCAGGAGACCTGATCGGCACGGGCACCGTGTCCAGCCCGGCGCCCGATGGCCGTGCGTGCCTCATGGAGATTACCCGCAACGGGGCCGATCCGCTGACTCTGAGCGACGGCAGTGTCAGGGAATATTTGAACGATGGGGATACTGTTGTTCTGCGTGGCTGGTGTGAGGGAGGCGACAAGGATGGGCCCAAAATACGCATCGGTTTTGGTGAGGTCACGGGCAAAGTGTTGCCGTCACGAGAACCCCTAATTGGCCAATGATCGGCATGTGGCCCTTGGATGTTCCGGCTATCACCGCAGTTCCACGGTTGTGGTAGTTGTGACATACTACTGGTGACCTTGGTGTGCGCTGCAGAAGAAATCAACGATTCGTTCAATAATTCTAGGCGGACTGATATTATAGAAGGCTAAGGATATACTAGTAGCATGGACAGCCTGCCCTCCTCTGTGCCCTTCCCACTTGAGGCAGCGAGAGAAGCTAGGGTGCCCTCCCTCCTCGTTGTGTATAGGGGTTGAAGGTTCCTTTATTGGCACCCATGAGACGCAGTCACGTGCTTTTAAATAATAATAATAATAATAATAATAATAATAATAATAATAATAATAATGCACAGCTTATTTTTAAGTGAGCTTGTATACATCGTATGGTATGACATGCCAGCCAGCAGGACTACAAAATCCTCAGACCTAGAAGCCTTTATATTCTTCGATCTGGGCTATCGGGGCTTACCATGCAACCTACCCACACACATCATGGCCGAGCGTACAGTCACGTACGTACGTTTGGATATTTAACTAGTGCGGATGTTACGCGCAGAGTTGCTCTCTATGCAACGTACTCTAGACCCATGGGCAATTAAGCACTTGAGTAGGTCGCGCCACATTGCCTTTCAAGGGCCGTATGCATAGTATTTTTTTCTTCATGAATATTTTTTGTTTAGATCTATCAAGCTTTCAATTGTTTGTGAACATCTAGTCGTCTCACTTAATCTGTCTCCTATAAGCTCCATGCATGCTTATTTCTATGTACATATTCCTTGCAATGCGGCAGCGGTGGCCCTGGTTGCCGCCTGTCCGACCTGATTTATGCGGATGATACCACCCTCATGCGAAACACAGTAACACACGCCCTGATCAAGCATGCTGTTTCCGGCCCCACCGTCTAGGTCATCTAGTCGCTCTACACGTAAGCCAGCCATAATTTCAATGCACAAGGCTACACATTTCCATCACCATTCATATTCATCATCCTGAACAACTCGAACACGCGGACAAGATAACGGCAGGCTCGAGCTACCGTGGTCCGGATTCTCCCGATTTCTGGCCTGCGCGCTGGTTGTCTCCTTGATACCACCGTCATGCATCTAGCGCCCTCAGGAGCACATTCAGACCTGGCTGGACTGTTTGGGCTAGCTTGGAGGCGCGGGCGGTGGGGTTGGAGATTAGTGTCAAAACCGAGGCGATGGTGATTGGGGCTACCATGCAGTTGCCCGCCCCGGCTGCATGCTGCTGCTAGACGGGACGGCCGAGGTCCCGTTCCGTGAGCGCTTCAAGCTGCTGGGGAGCATGCTCCCCGACGCCGTCGGCGATGTGGAAACCCGCATGATTTGGCCTGGCAGCGCCTGGGCCAGGCTCCGCTCGCTCAACCCAGGCTACATACTGGCACTCAAAGGCCCTGGGCGAGTTGAGCGCAAGCGAGCTGTGCTCTAGCTTCAAGGTCCTGCATGGTCGATCCTCTCGGTGCTCACCTATGGCGCCGAGGCATGGACGCTCACGGACAAGATGGCCACCCGCGGCTGAACGGCACGGTTTACAAGATGCTCGCCCGACAGGTCCTGAACGTGTAGGGTTTTCCACACATAGGTCGAATCATGTGCAGACGAGATTAGGCAGCGTACGGATAGCATTCGTAGGACATCTTGCTCGCACCAGTCAGGTAGACACCGCCCTCGGTCTGGCCGGCCCCCAGCGGCTTGGCCAGCCGCGGCGGCATATACTGACCTGGCCTGGCCCCAAGGACATTCCTAGAAAGATCGATTGGTAAACCTGCCATGAACTATATGCACAGCAGTTGCTGCGGCCGATCTAGTGGTCCCAGCCCAGTTTAATGGCCGCATTTCACTCTCTCTTGCTTGTCCATGCAGACTGCTGCACATGCAGAACAAGAAGAGGTGGCAGACATTGTACGTCAATCAAGGCCCATGCCCTGTGGCCAAGCCCCCCTCCCCCAGGGGGAAGGAGCGCGTTGCTGAGTAGAGTAGTTTGGATTTTCTAGATTAATTAATTGACTCGTGCTCCCGTTGGGGAGTCACGGAGCATTAACCCCGATGGATGGATGGGTGGGTGCAAACAGTCCCACCGGTCTAATCTATCTAGCTACATCATGGACCTACAACATCTATCTAACAGCATCATGCACTAACTACAACATCTATCTAAACAGCATAACGCTGCCCTAGGGGAGCTGTCTGGTGTGCCTCCCGTGGGTTTGCACACGCGGGCCCTTCCCCACAGGGGGGGGCTCGTTGTCCTCTATGACCTGGGCCCACTTGGCCTTGTCCATCATCTTCTTCCAAATCACGGAGAGGCCTAGGCCCCCCATGTCCTCTACTAGCTGTTCTTTGAAGGTGCGGGCCTTGCGGCGTCTAACATCACGGGGGCCGGCCCACGTCAGGAGGTGCCGGCCAGGCTGAGCTGGTCGCAGTCCCGCGGGGGGGCCACGTGAGGTGTCTACCTGGTTGGTGCGAGCTAGGTGCCCTACTAGCTGCAGGCGCCGCTGCTTAACCAATGGTGCTGGTGATATATGGCATGCCCTGATACAGGTCCTCATTGCGGACGTGAGCAGCATATTTTCTAGATTAGCTTAGAGTTAATTAGCTTAGTTAATTAGGTTTCGCAGCTTCACTCACCTCCATCCATCAAGCAAGCCACCCTTAGTTGGGTTGAGCTCCGAGGAGACATTTCGATCATGCATGGTGGTGCAGGTGCCCTTGGTGCACCTAGAGCAAGTGTCGTTTACATTCCCACCCTTGCAGGAAGTAGCCCAGAATGTATTAAGAGCCATATGCGGATATGCCCCTCATTCTCTGGCGGATATGTGCTACATATACTCCCAACGGAGTTATGTTACTAATTAATTAATTAATTAATGGATTATGCATTAAGAATTTAGCCCAGCTCTGCCTATATGCAGACTGGTCACTCTCTGATGAGAAGCCATCGGCCCTATCAAGGAGACAACCAGCGCAGGCCAGAAATCGGGAGAATTCTAGATCCGGACCATGGTAGCTCGAGCCTGCCGTTATCTTGTCCGCGTGTTCGAGAAGCCATGCCCTATAGCTCTTGTATAGCCATGATGATCTTCCCCACCATGCCAGGCCTTAATTGAGCTCCGAGACATCGTGGTAGTGCAGGTGCCCTTGCCGGTGCACCTAGAGTGCTCAAGTGTCGTTTACATTCCCACCCTTGCAGGAAGTGAGCCTAGAATGTGTAAAAGCCATATGCCCCTTCTCCGGGATTAAAAATTAAATTAAATTATAACATGCCTTCGTTCAGGCAAGGAAGCACGAGACAAAGGGTAAGCGCATTAAGATGCGTCTGCTTCAGGATGGCTCCTTTGCAGCATTCTTTAACGGTGTTCAGATTGTAACACCCCAGGAGCAGAGTCTCGTGAGGTGTCTAGCAAGAAGGGTGCTGCCTCTAGCTGGTGGTGCCAGTAGGTAGACAACCTTCCTCATTGCGGCTCGCGGCTAACAGGCTTCAGGGACAGCCTCTAAAAAGTCCCCTGTTCCACTACCATGCCTCGACCTAGCTAGCAGTCGGGTGATAGACATGGTGGTGCCGGTATTTCGGGTTACAACGTCATCTCTCAACTGTCAGATTCGTAAAACCCAACGCGTGCTAGATTACCTATGCCTCGGCGTTGTGCAATCAGCCCCCCCGGGGGCCCCGAATACCCCGAGCAGGCGGCATGCAGGCTCGCATCCTACGCCTGCAGGACTAAATAAATGCGATGAAAAGCACTATTCCTTCCATTTCCATTCCCTCCGTTCCATCCCCACCCCTGGCACCTCCGGCCGCTGCATCGATCCACCCCCATCACCCGTCGCCATTCTCCCCTGTTGGGCCAGCAGGCATCCTTGGCCCTTGCCGAGTGTCGAGTGCCGAGTGGTGCTACGTCGCTTCCCCCAGAAGCCAGGTGAGACGTCAACCTCTCTTGCTGACGAGCTCAAGAACCAGCTTCTTACCCTCATGGGCCTGGTAGGTGAGGTAGAACTGCGTGGGTGCCACCGCCTTCCCCACTCACGGGACAAGGCGGCTCCCCCACCAGTCCTACTCACCTTCCCCTCCCCTGAGGATAAGCAGCGGTTCCTCTCTCGTCGCAAGCGGTTGCACGACCTCACCTGGACGCTGGATGACGACCTCACCCCCGCTCAGCAACAGCAGCGACGCGACCTGTGGCCGGAATACCTCCGCCATAAGCAGGACCCCCAGAAGCCCAAGGTGTACTGGAGGGGCGGGGACCTGATGATCAACCACAAGATGTGGACGCCCCCAGCGGGCTAGAATAATAGCCCTAGCTTGTAACCATTGGCGTCACTGCCGCTAAGGCAGCCATGCCTAGACTGTTGCCTAGCTGTGCCAACCCACCTAGTCACGTGCCGCCAACGCACGGTACACAACCAGCAGCCATAGCCTTAGCCTAGTCCTAGTACAGCCATGCTACGCCCTGGCTATGTTCAGATTACTTGCCCACGCTCCTTGCTATGATATGCTCACATGGGTCTTATTGCACCCACAGTTTGCCGGATCGTTAGCTTGTCCTTTTAGCTAGCCGCGCCCGATTGCAGCTGTGGCATGCCTTTGGCATGAAGGAGATCGCTGGGGGTCTCTGCCCTTTCTCCTGTAGTGCACACACAGGGATTAAAAGCACTTCGGTGCTCCGTGACTCCCCAACGGGAGCACGAGTTTAATTAATTAATTAATTAATTGGCCCTTGCCACTTTCAACGCACGTACATGGCTATAGCAGATGGCGACCATAGCTAGCTACCGGGTAGAGGAGCTTGTTGTCTTTTGCATGGCCCATCGTGCGTCTATTCTAGGGGTGCAGGAGCATCGATCGTCGCACGGTGCCATCTGGCACGGTGACTGAGCACTGAGGCGCCTGGTAGGCGGTTGGCGTTTTTACTTCGCTGGCAGTGGTACGCCAGGCCAAGAGTGGTGTTGGCCTTTTGTGTTCGCCGCTGGCAGTTGCCAGCCTCAGCACGCGTAAGTTCTAACCCCACGTACGCCTTATGGTGGCACATTTCACCTCAGTCAAGGGGCGGTCTAAACACCAACTCACGGTTGGGGTGGGCTACGCACCCCATAGAGGTCTACCTGAGCTGGAACTCCAGAAGTTCTTCGAGGACTTGCATAGCCTTGAGGGATCCATCCCAGCCCGCCACTTTTTGGCTGCTCGACGCCAACGCCACGCTCCCTGTAGGCACTGCTGCATGGCAGTCGCTTTGCGCCTGCCAGCACGGCTGCTAACGACGACACTCCCCTGTTAATTTCTGCCTTTTTGCGGGATTGCGGGATGGTAACTTGCTGTCAACTGCCACTTCCAACGTCCCTCACAGGACTTGGTCACTTTTCGGGGCCCTAACGGCCGTCAGGCCTGCCTGGACTACGTGGTGGTACGGCAGCCCGGCCAGGTGCAATTCGGTTCTGGACAACCGAGTGTTCGACACGCCCACGGTGTTCTCTGACCACCGGTTGGTGCACGACCATTCGGCTCCGGTCCCATGTCCCCGAGAGCCGCGCCCGGCCAGTGGCCCGCCCCGACTGGTCTGCTCTACGCCCGGTCCGGGGGGCGGGGAGATCCTGAGGACTGGACGGACGCCGAGCGCGAGCGGGATCGACCGGTGCCGACGGGAGTACTGCCTGGCGGCCCTGGACGCCCGGGCAGACGTCGACGAGCTGGACAAGGGTGCTCCCAACGCCGCCATTTTTGCGGGCTTTGCGGCCCGCGCCCCGTTGCCGGCGGCCCGGCCGGCACCTGCCGGTCATGCCCCGCCGCCGCCCCAGCCCGCTCTACCGCCAGGACCCCAAGGTCTTGGCCGCCCGGCACCGCCTCATCAAGCGTAAGTTACCGGGACCCGCTGCAGAAACCGATGCTCAAGGGCGGGCCCTTGTGGAGCCTGGCCTACGAGCACGCTCAGGACGCAGAGGCGGCCCTGAGTGCATCGCAGATGCCTAGGCCTGCATGCCAAGCTTGCAACCAGGGCAAGGACATATGTGGTACCACCTTGACCGGCACGGCGGCCGGCGGCAGCGCACACCGGTGGAGCACACGGGGGACGGCACGGCGCCGGTCAGCCTTGACCGCGCTGGTTGGCCCACAATGTTTCCTTGACCTAGGTGGGGCTCGCGCCCCCCCCCCGGGCTCCCGCTTCACCCCGAGACGGCCGCCCGTCTCGGCGTTGCAGGACCCCCCCCGCCGCCGGCGCCCCCCTCCTCGGTCGCGCCGGACTACCAAGTCCCCGCCTTGCAGGAGGGCTGCATGCCTTGCCACCAACGACGTCGTCCACCCCTTCACACTCTGAAGGAATTGGACGGCGCCCTTATAATTGCTCGCCTGCCGTACGATCGACGCGGCGGTCGGTGCATGCCGACCACCGTTCTGCTGAGAGCTCTGCTGAAGACCCCTGCCCCGGCGGTGAGGGATCTTCTGCTGGCGTTCTGCAACCGTGTTCTGCTCTCTGACGAGCCTCCGCCTGCCGAGTGGCAGACGCGGCCATCCGCGTTATGCTGTATACAAGAACTGGGGCTCTGCTGCTGACCCCGGTAACTATCGGGGTCAGTGTCTGCCTCCAGATCGAGCACCGCGCTGAAGGTCTTCATGCGCATGATATGCTGCACAGGCTCCGCGCCGCGCTGGACCCACACCTGGGTGAGTCTCAGATTGGTTTTCGCCGTGGTCGTAACACTGTCATGGCTGTAGATTTGTCGTGCGCCAGTT
Organism: Mesostigma viride; assembly: GCA_009746045.1. NCBI lineage: Eukaryota > Viridiplantae > Streptophyta > Mesostigmatophyceae > Mesostigmatales > Mesostigmataceae > Mesostigma > Mesostigma viride. The sequence continues at coordinate 4,226,223 of RPFO01000276.1, forward strand.
GATCAGTGGAGGAGGTGCGTCGCCTTTGCCCTGATGGTTTGCCGCTGGTCTTCATTTTTGTTTCAAGACTATATTGATCAAGGCCTTTAACACGGTCCTCTGGGAGGCTCTTTGGGCCATCCTAGCTCTGGATCGGGTACCACCAGCCGTTTATTGCTGCCATTCGTCGACTGTATGAGGGCTCTGACACAGGCAGTAGTACCGACTGTGGAAGGCACCACCCCACCATTCCCCCTTCACCGTACCGGGGGGGTGGCAAGGTTGTGTCCTGTCCCCATACCTGTTCATTATTGTCGTGGATCACGTCATGCGCCGGGCACGTGCGCGGTTTACTGCTCTTAAAAGGGGTTCGAGCCCGGCTTGGACATCCTTAACAAGCGCGAGCACGGCGGGCCGGGCCCACTTCAAATGTTCCGAAATGTGTGACACTTTTTGTCGTTTTTTTGACTTTTTCGACGATCGTCACTCTGCAGAGTGATTCGTCGTGCGAAATCGTGCGAAATTGTGCGAAATTTGCTGAAATCGTGTGAAATTTGCTGAAATCGTGCGAATTTGTGCGAAATTTGCTGAAATCGTGCGAAATTTCATGTGAAAAATGTCGACGGTAAAAAATTTTGATGTGCACAACGTGTGTGAATTCATGCGAAATTTTTTCAAACGTCACTCCCCAAAACGACCCTTGGTTGAAATCCATGCGAAATCGTGCGAAATCATGCAAAATTGTGCGAAATCGTGCGAAATCGTGCGAAAATGTGTGAAAATTTTGCGAAAATCACGCGAAAATCACGCGAACTCGTGCGAAATTTTATTTTTTTTTTGCGAAAATAGCGAAAAAGTGTCACACACTTGGCTTGGACGGCGGAACATTTGAAGTGGGCCCGGCCGGCGGGGTTGGCACTGGCTACCGCCTGGCCGACCTGATTTATGCAGACGACACCACCCTCATCGCGCGCCCCGAGCACATTCAGACCTGGCTGGACGTAAGTACGTACGGACGTCAGTACTGCCTGGGCTTGGAGTCCAGGGCGGTGGGGAGGTTAGCTGTCAAAACTGAGGCGATGGCGATTGGGGCCTCCAGTCGCCGCCACCGCTGCCGCGCCTGCTCGACGGGGCGGAGGTCCCGTTCCGCGACCGCTTCAAACTGCTGGGGAGCATGCTCCCTGACACCGCCGACGATGTGGACATCCGCATCGGCCTGGCCTGGGCCAGGCTCTGTTCGATCGCTCAACGTACACCTACTGGCGCTCGAAGGGCCTGGGCAAGCACTGCAAGCGCATGCTCTTCAAGGTCTTCGTCCTCATGGTGCTTACGTATATGGCGCCGAGGCGTGGGCACGCACAGACACACTGGCAGCTAAGCTCGACGGCACGGTTTACAGGATGCTGGGACGACAGGTCCTGAATGTAGGGTTTTCCCAGCGTAGGTCATTAGAGTCTTTGTATCAAGGTATGCCTCGTATTTCGGACGAGCCTTAGGCAGCGTATAGGATAGCATTTGTAGGACATCTTGCTCGCATGCACCAGCCAGGTCAACACCGCCCTTGGTCTGGCCGGCCCCCAGCGGCTTGGCCAACCAGGGCGGCATATTTTGACCTGGCCTGGCCCCAAGGACATTCCCAGGAAGCTAGGTAAACCTGCCATGAACTATACCCAGATGTTGCTGGCCGACCTAGTGGTCCCAGCTCAGTTTGAACACCGCATCCACTCCCTCTCCCTTCTTTGGACTGCCATGCAGAACAAGAAGCGGTGGCATGCAGCAGATTGTTCAGGCTCACACGCCAGCCCCTGTGGGCAAGCCACCCCCCCCAAGAGGAAGGGGCGTTTTGCTGAGTAGTGTAGTTAGGATTTTATAGACTAGACAGCTTAGAGTTAGGTTAGTTCGATTACGCGGCTTCCTCCACCTCCACCCCCCATCCAGAAATATGTCAAGGAGACAACCAGCGCAGGCCAGACATCGGGAGAATCCGGACCATGGTAGCTCGAGCCTGCCGTTATCTTGTCCGCGTTTTCGAGTCGTTCAGGATGATGAAGATGAATTCATGGTGATGGAAATGTGTAGCCTTGTGCATTGAAATTATGGCTGGCTTACGTGTAGAGCGACTAGATGACCTAGACGGTGGGGCCGGAAACAGCATGCTTGATCAGGGCGTGTGTTTCGAGCCTAACTGGCCGGGAGTGTCTAGTGGTGAGCACCATTGCTGCGATCGCCCTCCCATCATTTACGAGGAAATACCCGCAAATGGAAAACCACTGAAAAGGTCTAGCTAGTCATTCATCACGTTAGCCATGCCATGATTCCAAACGTCCAAGAACTGCACACGGTGCAAAGGCAAAAAGCCGGAGGACAGCACTTTCAAATGTGCGGCGGGAACCAAAAGCCCGCGTATGCCAGAAAACATCGTGTTGCTGCAGCGACGCGACGATGTGGACAACGAATCCAGTGCCAAGCTCGGAACGGCCGCAAAGGAGATCTGGCATCGATCACAGGGTTCAGATGTGCGGAGATGCTATGCGATCCAGCCGGTCCACGACCTGTTTGTAGAGCTTGTGCCAAGGGGCAGCACCGAACAGATGTGGGTGACGTTGCAGAAAACACCACGGAGGCATGTTATAATTGAATTTAATTTTAATTTAATGCCTCCGTTGGGAGATCATGTAGCACATATTCCTTGCTGGATTCTCTGGGATATGTGCTACATATACTCCCAACGGAGTTATCAAGGAGACAACGGAGTTATGTTCCTAATTAATTAATTAATTTATTATTTATCAATCTGTCTCACTGAAATCAATTATTGAATGAAGTGAGACAACTATGCCTAGACGATCACACAATTCACCTCAACACGTACAGGACTGCGTGACTAATATTGCACCTGCACAGAAGAAATACTCTACAATTTTCCTCAGCTAGCCACCTGCTGGAGATCAGTCCTAAAAGATTCACAACCGAGCAAAATGGCGAGGAAAATAAGAATGGAGCAAAATACAACACCAAAATAATTGTCAATTTCATTCAAACTGATGACAGGACAACCACTAACAACGGTGAATTTCCGATAAAGATATTTGCTACTTTGGCAAAGTCCTATTGCTTGCCATTGAGCCAAATATGCCATGCACCACGACACAGGTGCAAAACAATAAATATTTCAACATGGCTGCAAAAATGATGCAGTACTTGTTCAGCCAACCACCCCCTGGCTGCAAACAACACGCAATACAAATGGCACATTGCACAATCCATCCCAGCCCCCGTCATGGCATTTTGCACTTTAGCACACTTGAGACAAGACTAAGCACCCGTGCAATGCCTGAACACCATAAATGGCTCGCTGTAAAAAGTCCCCATGCGCAACCTGTCAAGCTCACCCACAGTCAGCTGCCTCACTGTCACCCATGGGCAAAATCTTCTTGAGAGCCACCGTCACATCCATCCGTGGATCATGTGTCGCGGTCCTTGGTGACGTAAGACACCACGACGGTGATGTCATCCATCTTGCCCCCCTTGTAGGACAGGTACCCGGCACTGACCGCCTCGTGCGCAAATGGCGTCATGTGGTTCCTGTCCGCCGACCGCTTGTAAGCAAAGTTGGCGATGCGCTGCGCCAAGTCGCCCGGGGACAGCCCCGCCTTGATCGCCTTGGTAACAAGGGAGGCGACCTCAGTCGAGTAGACATTGTCAAATAGGCCGTCGGTGCCCAGCACGATGACGTCCCCCACCATGACAGGAAGTTGGAACACCTGAGGGCACGCACACGCAGTTGAAAGGGAGACCGCCATCAGTAGGCACAAGGCAGCAAGAAAAGACGGTAAGCATCTATGGGTAAGCATATACACCCCCCGCATTGCTAATGTTGATTCGGTTCAGCTGAAAGGCCCTTCTGAATTAGACAAGCGTTTTGTTGGTTGGAAGTAGTACTGGACCCGTCCAATTATTACTTTGTTTGGTTGGCTAACATACAACCGTTGAACTGGCTGCGCAATTTAATAATTCTTTGTATATTTTGTGTAACCCAGCCGGCTGCACTGCTGTTACCGCCAGTAAAAGCACATTCCTCAGCCAAAGATTTAATATTTCTTTGTTTTTTACCGCGAGACAAGCGCTTTTGGCAGTCAAACAATATTTATTTACACTTTTTTTGTTTGTTTGGTAGCTAGAAAAACGTCAGGGGAGTAATCTCGGGTATTAATTATTTGAAAATAATGCATCAATTGTTTTATTTATTGTTTGCAGGTGGTAGATGCCCAGCCTCAAAATTACGATGCCCAGCCTCATAATTATCTGGCAAAATAAACAATGCGAGGGGTGAATTGTGCCACGCACCACCAATACAAAATCAAACTGATTTCACGCAAACATAGCAGCCAGGCAGGACACCAAGGGCCATGCCGCACGGGCGCATGAACTATTTGCAGCACAGGTGGCCTAGCACAATGATTAGGTAGCACAGGTGGCCTAGCACTATGATTAGGTAGCACAGGTGGCCTAGCACAATGATTAGGTAGCGCCTTGGAACAAAAAACGCATGGAAACCAGTGACGGCCATGGTTGCATGCAGCGTGGCCAGCCCTTTGGTGGATGCACCATGTCGGTGGGAAGCCCGAAGCGCACAAGGGCCAACATACGGGATGAGCGCAGACGCAAGCAAAACATGTGACGGCAATGCTGCCGACAAGTGATACTTCCTGTACCACCATCTTACACCCGCCAGGGACAGTGCTTACATCCACGGCGATGGATCACTGTACGCAGGGGTCACTGTACCCGGCAGTGTTTTTGCTAACGGACCGCGTGCCGTCATGTGTGACCGCCGACCGCCGGATTTCGGAGCCGGCGGTCACACATGACCGCCGGAATTTGGTGACCGCTGTCACAGGCAGGCTGCAGTCACAGGTCTAGTCTTGTGACCGTAGCCACCTCTGGCAGCAGGTTGTGGGTCCATCGGCTGGTCAGTGGTCTGTCAGGAAACTTCGAGCTGTACAGGTTTCGTCAGAATCAGATTTTAGAATCGGGTTTACTCGACAAGGGAGGTGGGTATTCAGTAGTTACCACTAAAAAGACGTCAGTTAGAAATCGGCTCTAGTTCAATTCTAGACAGCAGCGACCTTGAGGACCTACAAATCTTATAGGACTTTCGAGTTACAAAATTCCTTATATAAATGAATTCCCTGCGCTCTTGACAGCGCGGGAAGTTATTGATGGCTGACGACGTCGAAAACATTATGCTCCTTCTCTAGATCGACTGCCGGGGATAAGCAGCGTGATAATCGCTATGAAAAACGGAACAAAATAACAAGCTTTATGTCTAGGTAGCGCTGCTATATTAGGTGGGGACTAAGCTTGCCCTAACATTAAATACGAACATGTCGGGTAATGACAAATCGAACATGGCCAGCAAGAATTTAAAAAACCTCTAGTGTACGAGTGGCCTCGGCCTCAGGCAGAGCTAAGGGGGTATGTTTAGTATCGTGGCTCATTCCACGAAATTCATCAGGCACAGCTGGCAGCAGCCCTCCTGACGACACCATGCTCGAAGCAAGGCCTGATTCGACACCATCGTCAGGCAACTTGCAGCCGCCTGGGAATGTGAATAGTGTCGGAGCTAGTCGCCGTTTGGAATCTAACGAGACGAACAGGGGGAAAAGGTCTGGGGCGAGTGGCCATGACTCCTCTTGTGACCCATTGCTCCTTTGATCTTTCTTACCTACAATCTTGTGGAAGATGTGGGCATTTGGGTGCCGTGATGGCCTTAAGCCTATGCAAGAAGATGCAAAGTGTCTATTAAGTGAGACAACTACTGTGAAGGATGTATGCTATTGTTTTATGTAGCATTTTCAGTCAAGCAGGTAGGATTGAGTTTTTTAACCTCCTTAGCCACTGGACCATGCCCCATGGCCCAAGTCGCAGGTGCAATCATTGATGTGTATTATGAATGTGCCATTAGGGTGAGCCAGTTTGTGTTTATGCTCAAGGCTTAAGGCCCAAGGGTGAAGGGTCATCTAATTTTATTGATGCAAGAATTCCACATAAGTACAAACTACGAAGTTGTGATGTAAGTAGACTAAAGCCAAAGTGCCTATAATAGCTGCCTATATAATAGTTGTCTCACATAATACCCCCCCCCTGGGCCCCCCACAAGCCTAGGCTGAGGCATTGAAACGTATAACACATCACACACAGTGCTTGCAACAAAGGTCATGCGCGACCACGGGATTTTGGTGACCGAGGTCACCGCAACCACGGGATTTTGGTGACCGAGGTCACCGCGACCGAATGATTTTGGGGGACGAGGTCACCGCGACCGCAGCCCAAAAACCCTTTGCAAAAACACTGGTACCCAGGGTCCATAAGTAGATGACAATGTTCACATCCACCACCGGACACGCGCCCAGGACCATGCTTACATCCGCCAAGAATTTTGCGAATGCTTGGATCCACACGGATCATGACAGTGCTTGCACCCACACAGGGCAACGCTGATGCTTGCACCCACACAGGGCAACGCTGATGCTTGCACCCACAAAGGGCAACGCTGATGCTTGCACCCACACAGGGCAACGCTGATGCTTGCATCCACAAAGGGCAACGCTGATGCTTGCACCCACAAAGGGCAACACTGATGCTTGCATCCACAAAGGGCAACACTGATGCTTGCATCCACAAAGGGCAACGCTGATGCTTGCACCCACAAAGGGCAACGCTGATGCTTGCATCCACACAGAGGATAACAGTCATGATGCCAACAAGTAACGCTTACATCCGCAGTCTCAGGTGGATCGCAGATCCCGTGGCCCAGCTGGCGCGGGAAGTTGAAGTAGTGCTGCTGCGAGGGCGACTTGAACACCACCTGGCCCTGCCGCACGAGCATGAAGCCGCTGTCCCCCAGGTTGGCCGCTTGCAGGCCCTGCTGGGAACGCACGCACGCAGGCGGGCACGCACGCAGGCGCGCACAGACATAAGCGCATGTATGCACACATACGTGCACAACAGCACGCAGGTGCACACACATTCATCAGCATTGCACCCACGCCACCGGCTCGTAGGATCAGCTCATGTGGTCAGGCGGTTGCCAGGTCAAGTCCCAGGCACGAGATGAAGTCATGCAGCAATGCTGCGGTGCTGCCAGCAGAAAGCCGAGAAAAACCAGTTGAACTGTGCGAGCATGCAAGGCTGACACGTGGGAGGCAAGAGGGGAGGCGGGGGGCACCATGGAGATCCGGGACGAAAGCCTATAACATCGCTGTGCCGCCCCAGAAGTGGCACTGCAAAAGTGTACAAAGCGGATGACGCAGCAACAAGGGTGGCAACGCAAAAGTGGCAGGGTGGATGCATCTCACGCCATGTGCTCACTGATACAACTTCATCGGTGGTTCCGTTGGACACGAACCGCGCCTCGCTCTGCCATTCTTCTTTGATCTGAGCCATGTGTTGCGTGCCTTGTTCTCGTGCACTCACATCCTCGGTGAGAATCATGAGGCATGCGGTCGACGATCCCGCCGCCACCGTGCGCGCGTGCGCCTCCTTGAGCACCCGCTTGAGGTCCACCCCGCGTGGCGGCTCGCGGCCCAGCGCGTCCCTCGCGTGGCCCATGAGCATGCGGCTGTACAGGCCAGAGTCCACGCCATACTCAGACCAGCCGCCCACGCCGTCGGCCACGCCCACCGCGTTGTGGGGGGTGTCGATGAAGTGCGCGTCCTCGCCCCCCTTGGCGATCTTGTCGCAGTGCGGGAGGGACGCGGCGCCGCTGCGCAACTGAAGGGCTTGCTTCTGGGGGGGAGGGGGCAATAAGGGGCCGGTTGCGGGCGAGGATGGGGGCAGGGGGGGGGATGGGGAGGGAATGGGGGGGGGGGGGGGGGAGTTGGGATCAGAGGGGTGGGCGAGGAGGCACCAGATTGAGGGTGAGCGAGACAAGAAAACAGAACAAGCCACGCCCAGCATGGGGAAAGGTCTAAAGGGCTGTAGGGAAGAACGGTAAGGTGCACGGCAGCCACAGGGAACTGCCGTCACGTGCCGTCACGTGCCATCCCAAGCCATCACATGCCATCACATGCCATCCCATGCCATCCCATGTCATCCCATGCCATCACAAGCCATCCCATGCCATCCCATGCCATCCCATGCCATCCCATGCCATCCCATGCCATCCCATGCCATCCCATGCCATCCCATGCCATCCCATGCCATACCATACCATCCCATGCCATCCCATGCCATCCCATGCCATCCCATGCCATCCCATGCCATCCCATGCCATCCCATGCCATCCCATGCCATCCCATGCCATCCCATGCCATCCCATGCCATCCCATGCCATCCCATGCCATCCCATGCCATCCCATGCCATCCCATGCCATCCCATGCCATCCCATGCCATCCCATGCCATCCCATGCCATCCCATGCCATCCCATGCCATCCCATGCCATCCCATGCCATCCCATGCCATCCCATGCCATCCCATGCCATCCCATGCCATCCCATGCCATCCCATGCCATCCCATGCCACCACATGCCATGAAAGTGCTATCAAAAAGCCCTTATATGCCATCAACGCCATCAAACATCATCTAATGTCGGCGATGTCAGTAGCAAATTGCTGGGAATTGCGTAGCCACCTGCCATAGCAACCCGCGCGGTAGAAGAACTGTATCACGTGCGGCCTTAGCCAGCCGCCTCCTTGAAAAGGCGACCACAATGGCCCGCGCGCAGAGGGGAAACAGATACAGTACCACCCGGCACTTGACTGGCACGCACCTATTGCGTTGCTGGCACGCCAGTCAACCACTGCACTCACAAGGTGCACATGTGGACCGTAAACTGTGCCACTCCCGTTCCGCAACCGTGCCCATCACCATACATGTGCCGATAATCATCATTTAAAATAAAGAAAAAAAAACTCCAGCCACTATCCCTCACCAATGCACGCGTCACGCACGAGCAAGCGAACTCATCAGAGAGGCGTGTTCATCAAATGGCGACTGACTTGCTGGCACGTAATGAATATGGGCCAGGGACAGGGATAGGGACAAGGAAAGGTGTGGATGGGCGGGGGGGATAGAAGCAATGCGAGGCAAGCGCGTGGCATTATGGAGAGGTATTATGGAGAGGGGAAAGGGAGGTATAGGCAGACTCGGGCGAAAAAAGCCACGAAAACAGCCACGTCCTCAGGGACATGGTGGCATTATGAACTGAGGGGGGGAAATATCCCCTATCACGCATGCCAAGAGTTGGATGCACATGCTGGCACACTCCATCCTGGGGCAACCGCGCAGCCTCCGCAGAGCGTGGATGGCGGCGTGGCGTCCACAAATGGCCTATCGTGCCACTGTCCACAAATAGATTATGGCATCCACAAATAGATTATGGCATCCACAAATAGACCATGGCGGTGTGGGCTGCCGCGCAGCGTGCACAATGCATGGCCTACAGTGCAGCGTCCACGCCCATGCTAACTACTAGCCCACGTGATCGCGTCACGCAGCATGTGTTACGGGGGCGTTGACACCCACAAAAACGGCCTGTGGCGCTCGCATGCGAGAATGGCCTACCTTTGTCGCGGCGGCCGGCTTGGTGGCCTCCACCACGGTCACACGCGCGGTCACGCTCGGTATGCTGTCATCCACCTCCATCGGCTCAGGGCCCCCCCAGAGCGGCTGCAGCTGCGATGAGAGCGATGACAGAACGCCGTCCAGCCGGCCACGCAGGTCCAGCACGGTGCCATCCAACGTACCACCACCGCCCGTGCCCGGGAGCCCCTGGGGGGCCCCCGGGGGGCTGTTGGGGTCAACGGGCGTGGCGGCGTCGCCCTCGCCCACGACGCCCACCAGGGTGTTGAAGAAATGGAATGCGATGCCTTTGTGCATTGGCGGCGTGCGAGAGCCGAACGCGCCCGCTCCCGTCCCGCCCGATGGCGCCCCTCCCTGGCACTCCTCCCCTTTACTGCCGCTGCTACCGCTGCCAAACAGGCCCCCGCCGAGGAACATCGACACGCCCTGCCGCGGCGTGTCGACCTCGAAATCTCCCACAGCCAAGTCCCCCCGTCTTGTGCCCGCGAGGGAGAAGGCACCCTGCCAGGGGCGCGCCCTGGCAGAGGACGGGCTGGCCGGTGCCGCCCCGTCAACCCCCAGTGCGTTGCGGGATGCCAGCAGTGCGGCGGAGGGGCCGTCCCAGAGATTGTCATGGTCATGATAGCGCAGCCGAGCATCGCTGGTGCCGTAGTAGAAGCTCATCGCATCGCGGCGGCCAAGTGCTGAGGGTGTCCCTGGGCAACTGGCCAAGACCGCCTCAACCGGCGCGCCAGCAGCAATGAGAGGGCTGCCACTGCTGGAACTGCTGCTTGCGCTGACATTGCTGCAAGACGCGCGGTGTGTGGGGGCGACGATAGCTCGCGAGCTTCCGCACAGGCTGCAGCTGAAGGAGGATCGGCGACGGGTCTCGGTGGGTGGCGGCTCGCCCCCGTCACGCTGGTCGTCCCTCAGCCACGCGCAGGGTGGGTACAGGGCCCCACTGGGGCATGTCGCGGCCGCACCCCGCCGAATGCCCCGCCGGCTCCTCTCGCGAAGGGGGAACAGGTGGGGAGGGGGGGGCAAGGAGAGCTCCATGCCAGCCGGTGTGGGCGCCGCGCCGGGGCAGGAGGGGTCGTGGGGTGGCGTCGTGTGAGCGCTTTTTGTCGGTTTGTCGAGTGCGTGATTCCGTACGCCGTTGAAGGTTTGGGGACGAGCTCGTGGCACGTAGGGGCGCGTGGGTGCGCTTGATGTGTGAGCCAGCTTTGTCTGTGGGTGTCCTTTGTGGGTGTATCGGCGTGTAGAAGCGGCAGGATGCTGCGGGCGTGACCTGGTGCTAGCGTCTGTCACTGGGCACTACCCAGTGCTTGTCATGCAGGCTGGCATCACGCAAGGGACAAGGAACCTGTGTGTGGAGACAGAGGGATCGTGGCAAGAACGCGTTTCGTGCCATGCATGTGTCAAAGAAGCCACGGATGCAAGTGACAAGAAAGGCACAGTATGGTGACGATGTGCTGCTATCGAAGGCTACCTTATGAGCTGTGTAACACAGTTGGACGACGGTGGTGAACTGCCTCAAAGGTATAGAAGCCTTATTCCGCAAATAAAGCCAAGCCCATTCAGACGAAGCGGCAGTCGGTTCACGCCAATAAGCCGGCAATATTACTGCAGTCGTATCGCGTGGTGGCGCAATGCCCAAAGCAGTAAGTAAGGATGGCCGTGTAAAACAAGCCGGGGCGCATTGGATGACCGTATGGCGCCGGCAAGAAAGAAGCATAGCCTACGCAAACCCTATGAAGACCCTCACTATTGGTAAAAAAGCGATGCGACATAAGCTTATGACATAAGCTATGACATAAGTTTATGTAGGCGAATAATGGCATCTACGATGCTCCCTGAGCAGGTACGCGAGCACGGAAACACAATGACAAGGATAAGTTGAATATACATGTTTCTTCTTACATGTCCAGAGGACCGCCGAGGACTTAAGGCAGTGAATCCCATAGCGTCTAACCCTCGTAGTTTTCCTGCCGACCGGTAAGCATTGCGTGTAATTAGTTAGCCGACACGGTGAGCAAGTTCCCAACTAACCCTTGTGCATTCGTACTAAATAATTTGAGAGAGCGTCCAAAGGTGGTGCTCTGTAGGCTTCTACCGTGCTACCGGGGATATTTGCCTGTACTCTGCAGGCACGGAGACTGCATTCAGTGTATTGGCAGTCGGAGATAAAAGCAGCGATGGGTGTCTGCTGCCTGACCGGGATTCTTGGTGTTCTCTCGCCGGTTGACCGCTGCCAGGCCCACGGACGAGGGGAGTGGGGACCTCCAATTTTGAGTTCGCACTTCGCACTGACGGTCCGACGCAAGCAAGAATAATATCTGGGAGAATATCATTGGTAGTACAAGTATAAAAGTCGAATATCTACAGTAGCATCCCCGCCAACCGCCGTCCTGCGCACTTTAATTCAACCTTTCACCTGTCACATCTCAGACCCAGCGCTTCGTTTACAGCCGGATCCGGCGGGTACGGCTTCCGGATCCGGCGTATCCGGATGACGGATCCGGACGGATCCGGCTGTGGAAGAAAGTGCCCGGCGCGGCTCCGGCCGGACGGATGGAGGGCCGGCGCGGCGAATATTGTTGTACATCTCTGCTACTGTACTGTAGGAGCGCGAGTCACGCGACATACATGAGAATGTTCCCCGAGCGGCACCGAGGATTCGCACCGTTAGATGAACAATTGTTGGTTCGTTTTGCGCCATTTGGCGAGCATCGACCGGAGCCTGAACCCGCAGTCCAGGGTCCGGCTGCCCATGTGCGGCACAACAACAACGTTAAGAAGCTGGTGTCGTACAGTAGGTACAACGCGCGGACCCTGCTTGCCAACTCCGCTACTGTAGCAAAACAAACTCGCCCAAAGGACCCTTTCCCGTGCGCGGCCGCCCTCCACATTTCCAGGTAAATAGGTGTACGTTTATTCCAAATATAGCCAGTAGTTCCAAATATAGCCAGTAGGCCGCCCTCCACATTTTCCAGGTAAATAGGTGTACGTTTATTCCAAATATAGCCGCCCTCCACATTAAGTAGTAGTAGTAGTAGTAGTAGTAGTAGTAGTAGTAGTAGTAGTTGTTGTTTCCCACGCCGAACATGCGCGCGACAACAACGAACAAGGTTCATCGGTGCGCAGTCCGGCCAGAAACGATACGGCGAAACAGTAGTGTAGACTTCTGGGTGCATCCGAGGGTGCGGCTAGCCCTGGGCGAGCCTACACTCTACTGTACAGTTATGTACTTACGACCGGAAGCTTCCCTCACCTTTCGCGAGAGCACGAGTGTGTTGGCTGCACAGAGCACGCTGCGTCCTACAGCTGTATGGCAGTGCTAATAAGTGTACATCACTTGGGCTCAAGAAGGCTCGGGGTCTTATAGCATACGAGGCATCCGCGGTTGACGAGGTTACCTTACAGACAGCAATCATGGCGTCGCGGTGTACTCTCCCCCTTTTTTTGGCTTTGATCGCCGTCACGTCAGCGGCATTCTTTGTTCAAGCCGAGGAGGCATCTGATGTTGTTGTTCTGGATGAGTCCAACTTTGACTCCGTTGTCGGTGGACAGGACGCTGTGCTTGTGGAGTTCTATGCTCCATGGTGAGACAGCAAGAAGGCTTAATGGATGCGTTGCTTGCATGCCTCCCTGGTCCTATCGGTTCGGGGTAGTGTCCGTAGTTGCCGCTGCCTAAGCTGTGGCTTACCGTTACTTGTGGCTTCTTGTTGCGATCGGTTGTACAGTCAATACGAGTCACCAGAGCATCCGCGTGCGTGGGAGGCCTCAGTAGGGTGCAGCATAGAGAGAGGCGGAGGGAGAAACAGACAAACAGACTGACTAAGTGACTGATTCCAGGAAGACAGACGCAGGAAAGGGGGGGGGGGGGGGGGGGGCTCACGTAGGTTAGGGATGGCTTTTGCTGCGCTATTAATACAGTCTAGGGTATCATGCCCATTGCCAAACTGTCATGGGCAGCATATTTGTTTGCACAACGGTCATGAGCCAGCTTGTTTTGCAACGCAGCACGGTACCCGTTGGTGGCATGTGTACCCTCGGCTGGCGGTCTTGGTGTTATGCTTGGTTTCGCACATAGGTTTGCTTAGCCTCATGTGGTTCGTGTTTGGTGCCGTGTTTACGATGCATAGTACCATGCTTGGTGCTCCGCATAGTATCATGCGTAGAACCGCGTTCCGCTCCAAGTTTGGCATGGCTGCGCACCGAACATCAGACCACATGTCAGCCCGGGACCTGTTTGCAGCCGTGCTCGCTCGGTGGGCCATCTGCGTACTTGTTGTGTCCGCATTGCCTATCAAGCCCGCCACATTGCCGCTCGCCAAGGTAGCGGCCTGTTCACAGCTGGTTTCTGAACTAGCTCGCGGCATGCTGTGACTGTCGGGATGTAGTAGGGGTGGGGGCCTCTAATAATGTTCCTCACCCCCCTGGGATTCATGGACCCAGCGTGCATTCATGGTTGCATAGCTCAGTTATGTCCGCCACAGGCACATACAGGAACCTGCACGGTCGGTACGGAGCTAATCCCCAGTGACGGAAGCTTCCCGTGAACACCTCCTTCATTTATATCCCCCCTTCCCAGCACACCCGGCATGTTTTCACGATCCTGTGTGCACCCTGGTGGCCCAGTTCCCATGTCGTAGGCCTCGCGCTTGTGCTTTGTATCGAACCAAGGTGGCGGTGCATTGTCTGCTCTGTGGTAGCATCAGCAGTTCCTTGACACCCTGGTGCCCTCCCCCCCCCCCTCCACACCTCCAAGCTAACCTTCCCCACAATCCCGTGCTGCCAACCAACCAACCAACCAACCAACCAACTACCCACCCACTCACCCACCCCGCCCCGCCCTCCTCGTTGCCCCCGTGCATCTCCCCCCCCACACCCGCCCCCCACCCTCTCTTCCCACGTGCCCTGTCTCCCCCCACCCCCTCTTCTTGCCCTTTTGTCTCTCTTCTCTCCGCCCCCCGCCCCCCCAGGTGCGGCCACTGCAAGAATCTGGCCCCTCACTACGAGGTGCTGGGCACCAGCTTTGCCAAGACCAAGGGCGTGAAGATCGCGAAAGTGGACGCGGACGAGCACAAGGAGCTTGGCTCCCGCTTCGAAGTCCGCGGCTTCCCCACGCTGAAGTGGTTCCCTGCAGGATCGCTCACCGCCGAGGAGTGAGTTGGGTAGATCGCTCACCGCCGAGGAGTGAGTTAGGTAGGTCGCTCACCGCCGAGGAGTGAGTTGGGTAGGGGGGGGGGGGGGGGGGGCTGTGGCAGTGACGTAGGAGGCAGTTGGTTCAACAAGGGCATCGGGGGGGGGAGCGTGGCAAGGACATGGGGGGGGGGGGGGGGGGCTTTAGGGGCCATCAGGGTGGCAAGGGCATAAGTAAGATAGTAAGTGCTTGCGTGTGCATGCACAACAGTGGTCACGGAGTTACAAACCGAGTTACGTACTGGTCAGTTTGTATGCACGGCTACAAAATGCAAGAATGCATATGTATTTATGGCAAGGGCATGAGTGTGGCGAATCCACAGGGGGTGTCAGATAGCGGCCTACGTCCGTGTGTGGTGGGCGCATGTGCAGCGGTTGGGTGACCTCCACGTTGTGTGATGGCACCGCGCCATGGTGTGCGTCAAGAGGAGTTGTCGTGTGTCTTTTGTGTGTGGGGGGGTGATCTCTGTCTGGATGTGTTCACCCCCTGTCCGTTTTCCCTCTACTGCAACCCCCTGCTCACGTGCCGCTGGGCCCACGTGCCCCCCCTCCCTCCTCCCCCCTTCCCCACCCCACCCCCTTCCCTTTTTCCCCCCTTGCCCCTCTCGTGGCCCCCCCCTCCCCCACCCCAATCACAGGTATGTCGGTGGCCGTACTGCTGAGGACCTCATCGCGTTTGTTAACGGGAAGATGGGTGCGTGGCGTTTGTGGCACAATAGTTACTTAGTTTTGCTGGTGTACGGCTACTTATACTCTACTTAGGTTTGCTGGTGCACGGCTACTTATACTCTACTTAGGTTTGCTGGTGCACGGCTACCTATACTCTACTTACGTTTGCTGGTGCACGGCTACTTACACTCTACTTAGGTTTGCTGGTGCACGGCTACTTGCACTCTACTTAGGTTTGCTGGTGCACGGCTACTTATACTCTACTTAGGTTTGCTGGTGTACGGCCACTTCATCGCCGCGGCGGTGGTGTTTGTGCGGTTGCGCTGTCATGTGGGTGAATGCCTTCAGGATATTAAGGTGTGTTTTGTCGCAGGAAAATGGAGGGTAACCTGTCTTTCTGCCGGCCACTCCTCCCCATATTAGTTCTGACCCATGGCTTTGCGTGGTGCTGGCGCATGTCACTGTGTGGATGCTGCCCACATCCCCCACCCCCCCACACACACACAGGCACCAACGTGCGCGTGAAGAAGGCCCCCAGCGCGGTGGTGGTGCTGGACCCCTCTAACTTTGACAGGATCGTGATGGACCCGACCAAGGACGTGCTCGTCGAGTTCTACGCGCCGTGGTGGGTGGGGAGGATCTTGAACACATGTATAGTAGGCAAGTGAGATGTGGGGGTGTTCTACGCGCCGTGGTGGGTGGGGAGGATCTTGAATACATGTATAGTAGGGAAGTGAGATGTGGGGGTGTTCTACGTGCCGTGGTGGGTGGGTAGGATCTTGAATACATGTATAGTAGGGAAGTGAGATGTGGGGGTGTTCTACGCGCCGTGGTGGGTGGGGAGGATCTTGAATACATGTATAGTAGGGAAGTGAGATGTGGGGGTGTTCTACGCGCCGTGGTGGGTGGGGAGGATCTTGAATACATGTATAGTAGGGAAGTGAGATGTGGGGGTGTTCTACGTGCCGTGGTGGGTGGGGAGGATCTTGAATACATGTATAGTAGGGAAGTGAGATGTGGGGGTGTTCTACGCGCCATGGTGGGTGGCGGGGGGCGGCATTAAGTCTTTGTTGTTTGTAGAGTACGTGTTAGGCATATCATTGTTACTATTGTTATTGGATGAGTTCTTCACGCCATGGTGGGTGGCTGCCCGCTGCGGGAGGGTTAAGTTTCTGTTATTTGTATGTCTTACTGTGATTCGATCAAGGTTTTTGGGCTAAGCGCCATGTGGCATATTGAACTTCGGAAACTAGCTTTGGCTCAGCCAATGTGTGGCTTTTAGCCAAAAAAAATTGGGCCGGGCACGGCCACGTGTGGCGACTGGCAGGCGGGCGAGTCAACTGGTCACGCAATTCTCCCTTCTTAACCTCTCACCTGCCACTGGCTATCGGCCTTCGAGTCACAGCCGTCTCGTGTCCCGAGCGCAGAATCTTGAAGTATAAATGGCGTGGCACGGCGCTTACTGGCCAGTCAGCTAGTGAGCGTCTGGCGACCAACGCACGCGAGTCGACAGCCACGGGGCACTGGGCCATTGTTGACTGGCGGAAGCCAGTAGTAGTACTGTACTTCTAGGGAGACTTGCGGCGGAGAGCCGGCTGGAACTTATGTTGACACGGCCAACTGTGGCGTCACTAGGTAGTAGCTTTGGATTCAACACGGCCATTATGTGGCGACCAGCGACTGCCAAGTAGCACAGCACCGCCACTTTGTGGCGTCTTGGGAAGTGTCATTTGGGGGTTATATCGCCACAAATTTCTAATACTGGCGCTACACCGCCACATTTGGCGAGCAAATGCCACGAATCGAAACACTGATGTCTTAGTCGTATCGTTGTTATTGCTATTGGATTAGTTCTATCGCGATGGTAGGAGGCGGGGGTAGGAACACGTATTTATATTTGGACAAGCTCCTCCTAGTCGTATCATTGCTAGTATTATTGTCAGGTGCGGGATGACTTTTGTGAGGCATGGTGGGTGCCAGGTGGCTGCGCCATATTGACAGGTGTAGGGAGCTTCTGCACGATGCGCGTGGGGTGCAAAGGGACTGGGGGCGTGAGAATAATGGCCCGATGGTTGGGCAGGGCCTGTCAGACAGCCATGGGAAAGGGGTTAGGGGTCATGGCTGCTGGTTGTGATCAGCAGGTTATAATAACTTTCGATGCGGCGGTGGAAGTCACAAAACCACTGGCCTCATTTGTAAGCCCTCACTTGTGATGTCCTCATCTTCACTTCAAAGATGATATCCCGCGCGTCGTGCTGAGTGTGTTTTGTGGGCTCTACCTTATCTGCAACGGGGGTGCCCGTTGGGTACCTAGTGCCGTGCGGCAGCAAAGTTTTCGGCCAGTGGTGGCAGGCCAAGGATCCGTGGACAACTGTTCTGTGGCACGGTTGGTGCCCCTGCCCCACTTCATCTCATGTGGGGTACCCTTCCCGTATCAATGGCGGTTGCCAGGCCCGATCCACTATCTAGACATTGCGTGCTTGCCTATTCCCCTTGTGCTTCTGCCCTGGCGCATATTCGCATTGTGCTTATTCCCTTGGCTGACCGTGCCACCGCGTGTGGTGCCTGTGTGTGTGTGTGTGCATATACATGTGTGTGTGCGTGTGTGCCCGTGCTGCAGGTGTGGTCACTGCAAGGCGCTGGCTCCGGTAAGATTCCTCCCGCTGCTGCTTCATAGCATGGCCAGGGGCGCGGCTCTTGGGTGCGGACCCAAGAGTCAGCTGATTGTTCACGTTGGTCTGGGTCATTGTAGTCATGGATGGTTTCATTTTAGTTGTAGTCATGGATGGTTTCATTTTAGTTGTAGTCATGGATGGTCTTCTTACCTGATTCTACCGTGGAGGGACTTCTTGTGTGGGGGCTAGGGGGTGGAGGCGGGAGGGTAAATGGATGGAGGGCTGGCCTTTCTTGTGTACCTGTTGCCAGAGTGCAATCCTCCTTTCCCCCCATCGCGCTGGCCTATGCCTTTGTGCATGGCAAGCCAGCAAGCAGCGCGAGCCTGCTGGGCACAGGCGCTGGCGAGGCCGCCATTTTGTGGTGGCAGCACACTTGCGACGCTATCGTGACCGTAGCGATTGAGCAGTGCAGTTACATGGCATTGCATCAGACCTGTCAGGAAGTCATTCTCGGTTACTCTTGGGCCATGTTTGGGGGGGAGGGGGCGTGGTGAAGGCTAGGGTCTGGACACGTGTCCGTTGCAGATGGCTATGTTCCCTGTCACCGAGGATATGCATGTGGCATCTCGTGGCGGGAATAATCATTCTCTGACAGCTTGTGGGTGTTTCCCTGAGGGCTTGTGGCAGTTCCTTGATGGGTCTTCTGGCTGACAATCGCATGCAAGTGATGCAACCCCTGTCGTGCTGGTTTTGCTTGGCAGGACTACAACAAAGTGGCCAGCATCTACGAGGGCGACGAGTCCGTGGTCATCGCCAACTGCGACGCGGATGCTCACTCGGAGCTGGGGCAGCGGTGAGTGCGACCGCTGGTAGTAGCGTTTGACTGAAATATGCTGTAGATTATGCCGATGAAGAGGAGTACTTCTAGGGGATACTATGAAACAAGCGATAGAATATGCTGATGAAGAGCGGTGTCACTAGAGTGAGGCGATACCTGTGTGAATTCATCTGCATGCATGGTTCATGGTCATCGCTCACATTGGCGTCAGGGAGCTACCGCGGTCGAGGCTGGGGACAGTCTTTTTTAACAGTAATCTTTGTACTACTACCACCCGTGTATCGTTGTTGCAACCTAACTTCAATGGCTGGCTGTGTGCCGGGGCCGGCACCAGTGCTGGTTTGTCACTTTGTCACTCCTGAGCGGTATATTTTGTGCTGATTGCGTTGTCGCCCTTCTTCCCACTCTCTCCCCACCCCCCCTACACACACACCCTTTGCATCTGCCAGCTTTGGCGTGTCCGGCTTCCCCACGCTCATGTTCTTCCCCAAGGACAACAAGGCGGGCGAGAAGTACGAGTCGGGCCGCTCCCCCCAGAACTTTGTTGACTTCCTGAACATGCGCACTGAGGCCAAGCGCATGCTCAGCGGTGCACTGCTGCCCGAGGTGTGGGGGGCGGGGCGGGGCGGGGGTTGAGGCGGGGGGGTTGGAGGCACAAAGGGGGTATGGGATGGAGCGGGGCAGGTGCGGGTTCGGAGATCTGGTATGATGAGGCAACGTGGAGTGACTGGTGAGGCTTTTGGTTGGTATTAAGGCTAGCTTTGACCATGACTTTTGGTGTAGTAAAGCACCCTGCTACATGAGGTGCAGGCATGGAACTGAGTAGCTGGGTGGATGTATGTGTTGGCAGTTTTTAGGGGGGAGGCAAAGGGGGGGGTACGAGAGGCGTTTACAAGAGTGCAGTACAAGTCTGCTGCTGACCCTGGCTGTGGCTCAAATCTGCCTCAGCTGGCAGGTGCTGTCTACATGTTTGCACCGAATTAAGGTGAAGATAAGTTATGATTATAACTGTAAACTACGATTGCTTCCGACGTATCCCTGCTCTTTCCTAACCACCTTCACTTGCTGCGCTATTCCAAGTGCTTGCTATCAAACAAAATTCTCGACGCTGATGTCGGCTCCCTTGTGCGCCCCACAGGCGGGCCGCCTGCCCGTGCTGGACCATATGGCCAAGGAGTTCATGGGCGCGACCGAGGCCAAGCGCAAGGAGCTGATTGGACAGGTGGAGAAGACGGTGGCTGAGCAGCAGGCCTCCAAGTAAGCGCAATGTCTTTGCATACAATTGAAGGAACGCTCGTTACAGGTAGCGGTTTAAGTGTCGACGAGCGCCATGCCATGGTCAGCCAGATTTGAGAGAACGGTTGCCGAGGGCGCATTCATTTCTTCTCAGGGGGCACGCCGTTGCAAGTTGCACGGGACTTCATGGCACTGTACTACCAATGTGTGTTTGAGATTCTTCATAGATTCTTCAAGATTTTTCAGCCTGTTGGAATGCGCATGTTTCACATCTGGCTGCCTTGCTGATGCACCTGGTGGAAAAACACCGCTATGGCCCCCCCATCGCGTGTCGCTGCTTTGGCTAATGCCCGCCTCTTTCAGTTTTCCCCCCACTGCTCCCGCTTGTTCGCCTTGCTTTGCCTTGCTCCCCCTCAACCCCTTACCCCCTTGTCCTCCTCGACCCCTTGTCCTCCTCGACCCCCCATGATCCCCCCCACTCCCCCAGGACGGCCCCCCAGTACCTGCGCGTGATGAAGAAGGTGCTCGAGAAGGGCGAGGGATACATCGCCACTGAGTTTGCCCGCCTGGGCCGCCTGTTGGAAGGGGTAAGCGCTCTCTTTCTTGTCTTCAGCGCCTGCTTTTCTTCTGTGGTGAGTATTGGGGAGGGTGTTGACAGTTGGAGAGAGTGGGTGCTTCTCTTGTGACTTTTGGTAGGGACGTGCAGTGTAAAATACGTAAGTAGTTGTGTGCCATGCGAATAGGCATGCCACGGAGTAATATGCTAATCTCATTAGAAAAAATAAGTGCACAAATGTTAAGCAACCAGACAAAGATCGTCTGCATGATGCCCAAACTTAAGTGTACTAGATGGGGATATAATCCTCATCCAAGCTGTCCTCTACTGTAATGGCAGACGAGGCGTTCGTGTAGTGGCTATCCTCAGGGGCAATGGCCTCTACCTTAGGACTTATACCCTGGCTACAGCCCTGTAGCAATGGGCCGCGGGAGTCGTGGGGAGACAACGGGGTCATACCCTTCTGGGAGGTGCTTGTCGCACATGGTAGCCCATTTCTCCTTGTCAATCATGTACACTGTTGAAAGGGATTGGTGATCTTTCGACCTGTTGGAAGGGACAGGTGCTGTTGCGATGCCTGTTGGATGGGGTGTGTGCTTCTTTTGGTGCCTGTTGTAAGGGGCGGGTACCCAGTTGGCTGCGGCTCGGCCGAGTATGCTTGTGTCCAGTAATGCAAGCTCTCTGTAGGCGTGCGAGTCCAGTCACGGAAGCTCTTTGAGAAAACAAGTGGGGCTGCTATTTTGATGGCACGTTGGTCATGCAGTCATTGCACCCAGTACCCTCATGTTGATGCCTCGTGCGCCTGTTGCAATGTGTCTGCATTATCTGGCCGCCCTCCCACTGGTCCCAGGTCATGGTCCCTGCCAAGGCCACCGAGATGGGCTTGCGGAAGAACATCCTCGGCGCGTTCAAGGGGGAGTAACCAGTCTTTGAAATTTTTTGTTACATAATAATGCTGGGCATCTGTCCTGGAAGCAAGGTGTTGCAGGATCACACATAGTACCGACACCATTCTTTTTCTAAACGCTAGTTGCCCTGTGTTCTCATGCCTAGCGCCAGCAGGGCTGAATCCAATGTAGGCAGCGCTATTGAGCTGCATATACTCGGGGGCATTCGTGCATAGGAGTTAGATGATGTTGGGTTGCGCATTGTGGCTTCTGAATGTCATGTCCTGTTGTCAGACAAACGCAGAGCATCGAGCCCACTACCCGGCCAGTACCGGTTTTAGTTGACATGTACGGCTCAGCGTGTCAGTCAACGATGTATTCCATGTGTGCCTCCTTTGGGGGGTCCACTTGAAACTGGGGTTCCATTTTGTGAATAAAACAACAAAGCATTTCTTTCAGCCAACCTAGCCAGAGACGTGTATCGATGGGTTGCATGCATGCACATGTGTACTATCGCTTTATCAGTTAAGCTAGAAGAGGGCATGGGGGGCCTAGGCCTCTCCGTGACTTGGAAAAAGATGATGGACAAGGCCAAGTGGGCTCAGGGTATAGAGGACAACGAACCCCCTCCAGTGGGGAAGCCGCGCGTATTTGCAAACGCGGGCCGCTGGTTGTCTCCTTGATATAGAGTAGGGTTGTATTTGTACCTAGATAGAAAAGCTCCCCCCCCCCCCCTCCCCCCAGGAGGAAGGGGCGCTTTGCTGAGTAGTTAAGGTTTTCTACATTAGCTTAGAGTTAGCTTAGTTAGGTTTCGCGGCTTCTCTCACCTCCATCCATCAAGCAAGGGAATACGTGCTACATGATCTCCCAACGGTAATCTCATTCTAGAAAAAAAATACACTAAAGTTACAAATTTATTGTCTGCATCATGCCCCAACCATATCAAGGAGACAACCAGTCACTCGTATTTCGGACGAGATTATAGGCAGCGTAGGATAGCATTTGTAGGACACCTTGCTCGCACCAGCCAGGTCGACACCGCCCTTGGTCAGGCCGGCCCCCAGCGGCTTGGCCAGCCAGGGCGACACATTCTAACCTGGCCTGGCCTCAAGGGCATTCCCAAAAGGGTAGGGAAACCTGTCACGAACTACATCCAGATGTTGCTGGACGACCTAGTGGTCCCAGCCCAGTTTGAGCACCGCATCCACTCTCTCAAGAACTTCAAGATGGAGGAAGGTGAGAATTCCGAGAAGCTTTTGCGTGCGTTTGAGAGAGAAATCCTTGGTCGCATGGGCCTTAACGGTGAGATCGAGCTGGCCGCCCACTGCCTTCCCCGCGCGCGGGGAAAGGCAGGGCCGGCCCCGCTCCTTCTCACCTTTAAGACCCCGGCGGACAAGATTTCTTTTCTCAGACGCCGCAAGCGGCTCGAGAAGACTCTCTTCACCCTTGATGACGACTTGACCCTGGCGCAGCAACAACGGCGACGGGAGCTATGGCCGACCTACCTCCAGCTCCGGCAGACCAAGGCGGGGCAGCCGGTGTACTGGAAGGGGGCGGCCATCTACGTCGGCCATAAGCCCTGGCAGGCGACCCCCCCCCCCCCGCGGCCCCAGCGACTCCAGACGCCCCAGCTTAGGGGAATACAGCAGTAGTAGTGTAGAATAGATAGACCGTGGCCATGTACATGTACGCCTCCTAGAGGCACTATCCCAGCTAAGCCACGCGCTTTACTTAAGGGGACGGGACATGCCCGAATTTTTTGGCGCCAAAAAATTCGCGCCGGAACCGAAGGTCATAAATTTCACGTGCACGGTGCGCGCACCCCTTGCGGAAGTGGCCATGGCGACTGCGTCCAGGCGAAACTACCACACCAGGGCAGGCGAAATGCAAAATTTTTACTCGAATCTAAAAGACGATGCGTTTATGATGTTAGTTTGTGGCGGAAATCAGCTGGTTGACAATATCGCTGTTGTTTTTTTATGCCATCGGCATGGGGGGTAATCTGAATTTTTTGGTCGCGCGGAATGAAATAGAATTCATGATAGCGGCTGTAAAATCGCGATTTTAAGGGTTGTTCTGACCGTGAAGCAGGCGTTAATATCGGTTGCATCGAATTCTAAACCGATCTGGTGCTTTTTGCCAGATTTTCGGCCATTATCGGTAAGTAATTGTTCAGACCTGCGCTGTGCGTGTCTGACCTGTCCATGGAAGAACGGCTGTTGTTGCGCGCCTGGGTGAGGGATTTACGAGGGCGAGGTACAGATTTGTCGCGAATGTTATCTGCTATCAGTGCTTTCTTCTATGAGCTCATCGTTCGAGGTTTTTTGCGTTCTTTTTGGGCAGTTTCCGCCAGCTAGCTCGCCGTCGCTTGCCGTTGTGTTGTCGAATACCTGGCAGCTTTAGATTGTTTTCGTTGATGCCGTGATCAGGGCCGCTTCAGTCGCAGCCTATAGCTCTTTGGGAAGGTATAAGGCATTTCATAAAACGCGTTCCGGCAAGGATGTTGTGCGTATGGACGCTTCTTGTTGTTTGAGAGTGACGCACCCTCTCTTCGCAGGCCACAGCGGCATCACAGCGCTCATGCGCTGAAGGGCCGCCAGTGGTTTCTTTGCATTTTATCGTGCAGGGATGGAAGTGTTTTAGTGATGATGATGTTGGAGATATTGCATTTGTGTGACTGCATGTAGATAGCTGGCACCAATGGTTGTTTGAGCTTTCCTTTGTTATGATGATGTGACAAGACTACAATGTGCTGAGCCAACCATGGTTGACATGCATGACTGCATGCAAGCTATATATACCATGTTCCTGCTTGGTTCCTCGCCCTCCATAGTCCCAGTTTGTCATCCATGCCGGGGAGGACAGTTTAGGAGGTGTTGTTGAGTTGATTAGCTTGGTTGGCATCAACCTTACACTCTAACCTGGGAGTAACATAGGAAATGCTGCTTAGGCGTATTAGGGCTACCATCGTCAAGGCTATGAACATATTTACAAGGCTGGCCATGCTGGAGGGATGATGAAGACATATGAGGTGCGTGGCCACCCCTTTGTACATTGTAAAGATACTCAGCATGGTTTTGGTGCATGTTGGATGGCATAAGAAGTGGCACTGTGGGGTTACTAACTTACTGAGTGGTCCTTAGCGCCTTGTCAGGTGGTCATATAGGAAACCCATCAACTTAAGTAGTTCTTGTCACAATGACCCCCACGTTGAGCATGCGTTGCCGTCAGCGTGCAAGAGTTAATTATGTGTGCTTTGGTCAGTTTGCAGATGTCTTTGATGAAGAAGGAGGTGCTAGTGTGGCTGAATGGTTACTATAATTTCCTTGTAGTGTCTACATGGGTGGCCGTCTTGGAATGGTTGTAACTTGGGCAGTTCTTGTCGGAACGTCGTCAAACCTGGAACATAGGAGGTACCATATGTGCAGAGGATGGTAGTGTGTGGTTTGGCCAGTTTTCACGTGGCTTAGATGTATAAAGGGGTGTTAGTGTGGTTAAATACTAGCTAAAACCTCCGTCAGCGTCATCACAGGTGGCAATCTGGGAATATCCATCAAATAGGGCTGCGCTTGTCAGAATGACCTGAAAATTTGGGGCTGCATGTCCCCCCCTCTCTAGTATTTGAAAATATAAGATATGGCATGATTCTATGTGTTTATGATTTGTTTTTTTTTTTTTGGTGAAAAAAAGTACCCTTTTTGCGAGAAAATCCATCAATGTGTCTAAACATCATTATTTTGTGCTCAAAATTAGGCAGACTTTCTCAAAAGTGGGGGAACTATATGGAAATATATGATTTGGTCCAAATATGTTTGCCCATTGTCCTAGGGAAAATATGCCAAAAGTAGCGTCTTTTTCTATTTTTAGCGCGTAACCGGCATCTGGTGGGGGCTAGTACCCCCCCCAAGTGGTTGGAAAATTTTTTTAAAATCATATTTATGGTTCCCAATCATAATTGGATTTTTAGCACATGCATAGGTATGGTTTCCAGAAAAGTGCTCTTTAGGCATATCCCCTCCCCTTAATCATGTACATGTGTGCCTATGATGAGCCACACCCCCGATGATGCCCAGCTTTATTTAGTTCTGTTGTGCCTATGCAGGGAGTAACTCTCTGCTGAGACGCCATGCCCTAGCTTCTTTGTATAGCTATGCTGATCTTCCCCCCCATGACAGGCTCCCCCTTCGCTGGGCATAGCTTGAAGATCATGGGGATGCAAGTGCCCTGGTGCACCTAGAGCAAGGGTCCTTTACATCCCCACCCTTGCAGGAAGTAGCTTAGGATGTATGATAGGCCATATGCCCCCTCTCAAGGGCTATGTGCTACATATACTCCCAACGGAGTTATGTTACAATTCAATTCAATTCAATTCAATCCACTCTCTCTCCCGTCTTTGGACTGCCATGCAGGACAAGACGCGGTGGCAGAAGATTGTCAAGGCGCACACGCCCGACCCTGTGGGCAAGCCCCCTCCCCCCAAGCGGAGGAGGCGTTTTGATGAGTAGTGTAGTTAGGATTTTCTAGACTAGATAGCTTAGAGTTAGGATAGTTCGATTACGCGGCTTCCTCCACCCCATCCATCATGGAATATGTGCTACATGATCTCCCAACGGAGGCATGTTATAATTTAATTTAATTTAATTTAATTTAACCAGTCACTAGAGGGGTATATAATCCTCATCTTAGCTGTCCTCGAGCTACTGTAACGGCAGACGAGGCGTTAGTGTAGCGGCTAGCTATATCCTCAGGGGCAAATAACCTCCACCTGAGGACATGTACCCTGCATTTTACCAATGGCGGCCGCGGTGCCCGTGGGGAGAAAACAGGAGCATGCCCCACAGGAAGGTGCTTATCGCAGACGGCAACCCATTTCTCCTTGTCTACCATGCGGGCGCGGAGTACAGATAATCCCAGAAGCCCTGCATCCTCAAGCAATTGTGTCACATGGTTGCATGGGGCATGATGCAGACGATATTTGTAACCTTAGTGCAATTATTTTTCTAATGAGATTAGCGTAGTACTCCGTGGCAGGTTGTGCCCACGCCGAGGAGGGTGGAATTGTGATACAATTGGATTTCGCGTGGACCGAACTACGAGCTGAGCTACTGCATTTCGCATGCAAATTCGTGTGCACACGCAAGTGGATCCTCCAATGACGGCTTCTGTGTTACTTGTGCAAAACTCCAAG
The DNA here is from genome assembly GCA_009746045.1 of Mesostigma viride. Lineage (NCBI taxonomy): Eukaryota > Viridiplantae > Streptophyta > Mesostigmatophyceae > Mesostigmatales > Mesostigmataceae > Mesostigma > Mesostigma viride. The sequence goes on from RPFO01000276.1 coordinate 4,252,963, forward strand.
TGTCTTTGCGTGTGCACCTGGACAAGGTCGACCTAGAGTCGTTCGAATACAACCTAGCATCATATAGCAAAATTTTAAATAAATAAATATTGTGGGCGACAAAAACATAATGCGGGCTGGAGCTCCGGACCTAGCGGATCCTGACCCATAATTAATAGCTCTGGTTGTCTCCTTGATAATTAATTAATGGAGGATCCCAATGGAACGGGACTGCGTCACTTGAGCATAAGTCCTCAGTGGGAGGGGAACATGGGATGGAAGCAGATGTATGGAGGCAGATGGTGCGCAAGGATAGATGGCAAGTAGTGATGATTAAGGAGACCACCCCCAAGCCTGTGGGGGCTCCGCGTGCATGTGACCAAGTATATATGCAGGGCTATAATTACTTACAGCAGAGTGAAATCACTCAAACCAAAGCAAACGTCCAGCTATAAACCTATATACAGAGCCATGTCAAAGCTCTATACTACGAAGTACGATAAGACCAATGGAAACGCCTAACGGGAGGAACCTAATAGCCCTGCTGCACCGCAAAATCAGCCCGCGTACGGCGGAGCATGATGTCAGCCATGGCCCGAGTCAGCGCCACCGACAAGCGCTGACGCCAATATGACGTCCAGGTCCGCGCCGACCATGGGGCCCGCTGGCCCTCCAGGTCCAGCCGGTCCTCCCGGAGCCGGCAACACTCCTTGAAGAAGGCGGAGGTCAGGGGCCCCATGGCCCCAAACTCCTCCAGGACAAAGGGCACCACACGATGGTGCCCGACGTCGCCGTAGGCCAGGAGCTTGGCCCGCTCCGCCCGGTCCGCCGTGTAACCTGCCGTGAGGGAGGCCCCAGCCACGTGGCTAAGAGCCAAGGGCCGCGCCACCGAAACGTCAATAAGCAGATGCCGGCCACCCCCCTCAAAGTCCAGCACCACGATGTCAGGCCGGTGGTTGGGGGAATAGAAGGCAGCGCCATCCGCATCCTCGGACCGGATGTTCGCGTGGGGGAAAACCGACCGAATCATGGCGAGCACCACCGTCAGGAGGACAGTGTGCAAATACAAATACCAATTCTGATTCTGTTGGCCCCCCATGCAGGCAAGGTAGTGAGTCCCCGTGGGATCCAGCGGCTGCCCACAGCTACCACAAGGCCGCCCGGCCGGAACAAGAGGCTGCGGGGCAAATAGCTGGTGCCGGAGCGCCACCGAGTAGTGGCTGGGAGCCAAGGCGAATGGGGGGGCCATGGGAAGAGCACGAAGGTACGCCGAGCCCACACTCCGCAAGGAAAGCGAGAACAGCCACGCACGTCCCTGGGCGTTGAGGTCCGCGAAAAGAGCAATCCAATCAGCCGTGTGCAGAATACCCGCGTAGGTTTTCTGGTGTTTATCGATGACGCGAGCAGGGAATGCGGCGGGAGATTGAACGGAGGCGACCGAGGGAGTGCCGCGAGGGAGGTGGCGCTGTACCGCCTGAGCGGCACGGACGGGAGAACAGGCCTGCTGGATCTCAGCATAGGCCTCCTGGATGGCGGTGACGAAGGGCAAAGGGCTGCTGGGGTCCAGGAGGTCAGGCGCTGCCGTTGCCAAAAGGGGCAGGAGCCGGCAGCTTTCCGCCCACGACTGAGCGACGGAGCCCAAAAATGCTGCTGGGGCCAGCCGGGCGGCACGAGTCAGACCGCAGCCACCCATCCGTGCAGGCAGGGAGGCAATGCGAATAGCATGTGGCGGGAGGTCGGGGCCCGGGACCAGCTGCGCCAAGGCCGACTGGATGCGTTCGTCGTGGCCCTCGGCGGCCAGCCGGACCTGAGCCGGAAGAGCGCCCCGGAGCCAGTGAACGACGCGAGGGTGAGCGCAAAACCACAGAAGCAGACCCTTGGTCTGCGAATCATGAAGGCGCGCAATCAAGGGCAGTACCTCAGTGCGTGCCTCGAGGGCGGCCCGCAGAGCATCGATGACAAACGCGGGGTCGCCAACCGGAACGCCGAGGACATCCAACCCATGGAGGCGCTCGTCCCGGCCCAAGAGCTGGGGCGGAAAGCCGGAGCAATCACCTTGGGGCGAGTACACCGCGCACTTGGCCAGGGTCAACTGGAGGTTGATGTCGGCCACCGCGGTCTGCAGTGCCAGCAGAGCCGCGGTGGTGTCCGGCACAGGGCCCAGAAGGTAGATATCATCCAAGTAGGCCTGAATAGCGACCGCCGGGTGGGCAGCATGGACCGCTTGGAGGCAACCCTGGAGGGGGGCGGCAAAGTACAGGGGTCCCAGGGGGTCCCCTTGCTGGGTGCCCGACCGCGACAGCAGGCCGCCGCGAGTGCCGTCCTCCATGATGTGAACCAGTTGGCCGGGCTGGCCGTAGCACACGGCTGTCCAAGCGTACAAGTCCTCGAAGGACTCCATGACGGCCGCAAACATGCTGGCGCGGGACAGACTGTTGAACGCGTTGTGGCAGTCGACCTTGACGACAGCGTGGGTGGGGTGGGCCTCGAGGTAGGCCTGCACCGAATGGATGAGGATATCCGCCCCGCCTGGAGTCGTCACCCCCAGCTGGGCCGCCACCGAGGTCTCACCCGCTGCGAGGGGCGGGCAGAAAAAGGCACGGAGCTCGGGCGCCTTTTGGCGGCAGATCACTTTGCCCACGAGCTTGCGGAGCACCTCACCGCAGGCGATCGGGCGCACCTTGCCCTCGGGGGGGGCAAGACACCCTTGAGCAGAGCGAGGAGGCGAGCGCCCGCTAACCACTCGCGCGCAGCGGGAGGAACGCGACCAGCCGCCAGGTCAATGAGGGTGTCAAAGAGAATGTCCTCGCCCCCATGCCCCACCAGGACCTCCAAGTGCTCGTAGCGCCAGCCCGACGGCCCGGTAGAGGAAGCCCGCGGGACCGCACGCATCACCTCCAGGAAGCAGTCGCGGTCCAGCCGGAGGGGGGCCGGCAGGGGGTCCGGCACGGGCAGCTGGAATCCGGGCTCCGCAGGGTGAAGAGCCTCCAAGGCCGCCAGGGTAGCCGCATTGGCGGGGGCCAGCTTGGCCATTTCCAAGCGGGTCATGGCCCGGCTGAGCTGCCCCTCGCGGACGAGGCGGATGACGTCGGCGGCCACCCGCTCGAAGTTGACCTCCCCCGACAGCCGGGCCGTGCGCGGGGGCGGCACGCCAAACAGCCCCTCCCAGTCCCCCTGCAGAAAGCGTCGGCAACGGGCAATAACCGCACCCTGGAGGCCGCGCACACCACGCCCGAGAGGGGTGAGGAGCAGGCGGGGGGTCACCATGTGCAGTTTAAAGCCCAGCGGGTCGTCCGGAGCGGCGTGCATGCGCCGGAGAGAAACGATTGCACATTGCGCGAAAAGGCTACGCGCGCGGTGGGGGAGGTCGGTCAGGGTAGACGTCGGGTTGATGGCGCATGCATCCCAGGGAACCGTGTCAAGCCAACGCCAACTGGCCGAGTAGTCGGGCGGCGGGGGCTGGGAGCCGGTGGGAGCCGAGGCGGGAGGGGGGGAGGGGGCCGGGACTGCTGGCCGGTTGAGGGGCCGTTGAGCAACACAGGCGCGCGCGTGCTGAGCGCGCCCGTGAATGGAGTACACCCGCTGGCAGTGAGCTTCCGGGCACCGGTAACAGCTCATGGCCTGCAGATCCGCCGCGCCGAGATCGGGGTGCACAGCGCGAAGGTGCTGGCAGAGGAGGTTACGGTTGTGGAACACACCAGCACACGGGGACCCCGTGGGAAGCAGCACGGCACACCGGTGAAGGCCGTCGGCGGGCGCTGAGTGGCGGGGAGCGGCGCCAGCAAAGGCAGGACGTGGGGCCTGCGGCGTCTCCCCAGCCGGGCCGGCAGGCGCGCGCACCACGACCCGACCAGCGCCCGGCATGCCCGCCGGGGCCACGGAGGAGGCAGTGCCCACCGGGGAGACCCCCAGCGGAGGGGGATCGAGAACGCCGGCGCCCCTCCCAGGGGGACTCGCCAGCGCGCCCGCGACCACCCCAGGCCCCGGCAACGAGGCCGGGGGCGGCGGCCGAGGGGTCGGGGAGGCAGCTGGCCCCGGGGCCCGGTGGGGACCCGGCAGGGGACCCAGCGAGACCGGGGGCGGGCCGAGAGGAAGCGCAGTCCCAGGGGGCGGCACAACAGCCCGGCACAACGGGCAGCGCGGCACGGAGTGGAGCAAGCTGCGCGCGATGCACGCTTGATGGAATGTGTGGCCGCACGCGGGCAGGCGACACAAGCCATCCCCCGGCCGGAAGGGCTCAAGGCAGATGGCACAGGAGCCCGACTCGGGGTCGTCCCCCTCCAGAAGGGACCGGACATGAGGGGGGGGCGGGTCCCAGCCGGCCTCCCAGCAACCCGGGAGAGCAGCAATCTGGGCGCGCGAGAGGATGCCGACCGGTTGGTCAGCCGCGGGGTGCCATTCGTGCGGGATGCCTGCCAACTCCAGGATGTCGTGGAGGAAGGCAGAAACAGGCGTCCCCGCGGTTAGGGGCTGGGCGCGCCCGGCCGAGTCCACCAAGATGGCCTGGCCGCCCTGAACCGCGATGGGGGCCCCGAACTCCACACGCAGCATGGCGGCCTGCGCCAGGCTGAGGGAGGTGATGAGAAAGCCCCCACTGGCAACCGGGCCGGGAGGCGGGGCCTGGGCGTCCAAGAAGAGGCGAAGCTGCCGCGGGGACATGAGGCCCAGGTCGGCGCCGCCCGCGAGGTAGGCCGCCCGCACCGAGACCTGTGCGTCTCGAGCCACCGCCGTGACGAACTCGACCACCTCCTGACCCACCCGCTCGTCCAGGGAAAGCAGCTCTTCCTGCCGGGCGGCCGGGAGATGCCACGGCAGCCGGCAGCCGGCGTGATATCCTTCCAAGACATACCCCCAAAGAGTCGAGGCCGTCACCGGGGGGGCGGCGGAAAGAAATGTCGCCCGCACCCGCGCAACTAGGGCCAGGAAGGCCGGGGGCCTAGGGAGCGAGGGGAAGGCGGCCGTCAACCCGACCGCGTCCAGCAACAAAGGGCAGTACGCCCAAGAAAAGGTGGCGCGGCCCACCACGCCGACAATGTGCGAGGGCGGCCACGAGGTGAACGCGTGGGCCCGGGGGCCGCCGTCCCACGCGGCAAGGACGGGGGTGGCGACAGTATATATGTCATTCATAGCGATTCGGGCCGCGGCGCCCACACCCCTGTAACTAGGACCTAGATAGCTTATACCATCCAGCTTATACCATCCCATGTTCCCCTCCCACTGAGGACTTATGCTCACGTGACGCAGTCACGTGTCTATTAATTAATTAATTAATTAATTAAACATGGGGATTTGAATGCTCATCATGACGTGTTCACGAAAATGGCTGACGGCGGTATGGCTGACGGCGGAGCTCAGATCTTTTGCGTCTGAGCCCCAAATTCGGTCAGACCACTTGCATTCGATGCGCTTTATTCAGACGTACACGCCAGTATAATCGGTTACAGCTGCAACGCAGTATTGCCAAAGCTATCACGTGACAAGCAGCTATGACGACCCCAAAAGCAAAACGGGGTTTGGAAAAGGAGCGGCGGCTCCCAGCCCAACCCTCTCGCCATCGTTCTTGCCCAGCCGCCTGGGCTCGCCAACCCATCGCGCCAGCAGACCCATCGCCAAGACAAGCGCCTCGCCTGAGCCCAAGAAACCATGCCACGTCCGCCACAAATGGAGCCCCTATACTTGCCCGGCGAGAGGGCGTTCTCCCTCATCAAGTGGCAGCAGCTGTCGCAGCCAGAATGCGTCGAGGTCCTCCAGTTCCTCGCACAGGAACGGAAGCTCTTCGTGCCCCAGAAGGGGGGGGCGGCTATCGACTACCGCGACACGTCCTGGCTCTACAACTTTGACGAACCAAGCCAACGCCTGTTTATCTTGACCAGCCACTTCCAGCTCAGCCTCGCCGACATCTGCCGAGCGCTCCGCCCAGCCCCCGCACAGCCGGCAGCCCCATCGGCTCCCTCCCTCTGCAAGGATGATCGACATCCGCGCAGTGCTGGAGGAGCACGTGACCTGGCCGCTGGCCGAGAAGTTGACATCGCTGAACACGACGCTCAACACGGTGGATGCAACACGTTGTGCAACGGCACATGAGGTCGCGCCGAAGCACCGGTCTCGTATCAAGGAGGAGACAACCAGCGCAGGCCATGGTAGCTCGAGCCTGCCGTATACTCGGTGCTTAATTGGGCCAAAACTGGCCATCAAACACGAGCGTAGTCGGATCCCGAGGAGGCGCGGGCACATGAGCCGGATCCCGATGTGGCCAGCGGCTTGCCGGCACGGCACGCCGGCACCGTCGGTTAGCTAGCAGCCGAACGCACGCCGACATACCGCCTCAAGCCCGCGGGGAAAATGGCTTGAATGGCCCCCGTGGGCGGCAGGAACAGGTCGCGCGGGAACACCATCCCGGGGCCGGCCGGGCGATGGAGTGCATGGCGGCGGGACGCGGATATAGTTGTAGATCACGGGCTGCATGTGCCGTGTATGGCTCTAGTAGGAATTCCATGTACGTGCACGACAGCACATACCCGCTGGGCGGTCGGGGCGTGAAGTCAGGCCGGGAGGATCCCGAAGTGGCCGCAGGCCATCTCCTGCTGTCCAGGTAGTGGTGCCTGCATCGTCGGGCCTGGGCGGGTCGCATGATAACTCCCTCATGGGGCTGGTCCAGAAACGTTCCCAAGCAGGTGCCGGGGCCACATCTGTGACTCAGTCATACCAGTGGTAGCACCGGCATCGGCTGGGACCCAGCGTCACTGGAGCATCTTAGTAGCTAGTAGCAGCTGCATTGACTGCCGAGCTAGTAGCCAGTGACCATAGTCGGGTGCATATACGTACTCAGCTGCACGTACTATGCGGCTGACGGCGGGGCGGCATCACAGCTTAGTAGGCCCTGGGAGCGTCAACGCGGGAGTCCGTACATCGACGGGGATGAGCGGGGCCGGGATGTGGGATGATGGGAGCCTGGTAGGGCGCCGCACAGGGTACGTTCGTGAGGAGCTTGCGCTGGCCCATTTCCATCCATGCAACTGCAGGGACGATGGGCGATGCACATCAATCCAGGTAAAACCGCTCACCACCATCCATTGCCACATCCATCGCCCGCGGACTGGACACTGGGAGGCAGTCGGCCCGTTGCTCTGACTTGACGCATCGGGCTGACTTTGGTGGGGAGGTTGGACCTCAAACCCAGGAGGCATCGTCGGAGAAGCTGACCAGTGCATGCCAGCGGGATGGCGATCGCCTGAGCGGCGCCGATGCGGCGTTAGCAGCTAGGAACCCGGCGGGTGTCTGCTGGGGGGTTCGATGCATGCCGTGCGCATGGTGGGATATCCAGGGACGCAAAGGCCTCGGCGAAGTTAATCTCGAGGTCCTCATGCATGCACAGGTGCGCTCACTGCATGGGCCTTAGGAACACCTCCCGCCTCCACTGGAGGCCGCGCTCTTCTTGTCCAGCGGGGTGACCCAGCCATCTGCACAGGAGAGCCGATAAGATGTCCAGAATATATACACTCCTGGGTTAACCTGGAGGGCCACGAACCGCAGTATCGTCGGGCAGCCGAGTAACGTCGAACACAGGGCTTCGCACACCAATGATCCCGTCCTTTTAGCTAGCCTGTCCTTTTAGCTAGCCGCGCCCGATTGCAGCTGTGGCATGCCTTTGGCATGAAGGAGACTGGGGGTCTCTGCCCTTTCTCCTGTAGTGCACACACAGGGATTAAAAGCACTTCGGTGCTCCGTGACTCCCCAACGGGAGCACGAGTTTAATTAATTAATTAATTAATGATCCCGTCGGGCCTCGTCCGTGAGGTATGGAAGGGAAAACGAGTGGATATTCCAGCACCACGTACCCGTGTGCTGAGGCGCGGCAGAAGACACAGCGGCAGCCTCGGTTGTGCGCGACCATGCAGAGGTAGCTGCTGGCTGACACTTTCCGCCGCAATCATTGGTGGAACCCAGAGGAGGGCCGAAGAACGAAACGTGGCGTCTCATGTATAGTCCTTCAGGTCCCAAGCCAATTAAGGACTTCACTCTGGCACTGAGGGGCGGACACTCAGGACTGATGTTCACACGTTGTGTGGGCACATGCACGTGCCCAGCTAAGAAGCGCGTGCGCGGGAGGTGGGTGAAGAAGAAGCATATACTGACCGCGGAAGGAAAGCAGTCGACCCAAGCGATGGCAATTCGACAACGCACCATCGCGGAGCTGCAATCGCAACTGCAGAGGACATCAAGGCAGGGGAGAACGCGCTCATTGTTGCCAAGCAGAAGGCTGAAATGCGGTTGGCGAACAAGGTGTTGGTTGCTAAGCGGCTGGCTGAATCGAATAGGAGGTTGCGTAAGCTTGTTGTGTCCCTTGTCAGAAACAGCCGCCAGTTGCAGCAGGAGCGCAAGGCGCGAGGCAGGCCTATAGTGGGCACCTGAAACCTATCTCCCTCACTGAGGGGGCACCTGATAGGCAGTTCAAGTATGCAGCCGAGGAGATTGACCGGCTCTTAGCTCCTCGGTTCGAGAGTGATGGTAAGTCCTTGCACGATGCACTGTGCTTCTATGTGTCGAGGAAGGTGGACCTGCTGCGCTGCGCTGCGCGCATTAATTAATTAATTAATTAAACTCGTGCTCCCGTTGGGGAGTCACGGAGCACCGAAGTGCTTTTAATCCCTGTGTGTGCACTACAGGAGAAAGGGCAGAGACCCCCAGTCTCCTTCATGCCAAAGGCATGCCACAGCTGCAATCGGGCGCGTTAGCTAAACGGACACGCTAACGATCCGGCAAACTGTGGGTGCAATAAGACCCATGTAAGCTTAGCATAACAAGTATAGCGTGGGCAAGTATAATCTGAACATAGCCAGGGCGTAGCATGGCTGTACTAGGACTAGGCTAAGGCTATGGCTGGCTGTGTACCGTGCGTTGGCGGCACGTGACTAGGTGTGTTGGCACAGCTAGGCAAACATTCTAGGCATGGCTGCCTTAGCGGCAGTGACTCCAATGGTTACAAGCTAGGGCTATTTCTATTCTAGCCCGCTGGGGGCTGCGCGCATGAATCCGGTTAATTCTGCTAGAGTTGCGGAAGGAGGTGATTGCGGCGATCGAGACGCATGCATTGGGATCCCACGCGGGCTTGTGCTGTCAAGGTGCGGGGCCGGCTCAGTGATGTGAAATACACCTCATTGTCCCACACCCTCAGTTTTCAGCATGATGGTGAGAGGTGGGTGTTAGTGGAGCTGTGGCCTGGAGTCCCCATGCCTAGGCTTCCTCCCCTTCAGCGTGTCAAGAGCACCTGTTCCAGCAGATCGTGAAGGTCTACGGCAATGCAGAGAGTGATGATGGCAACTGGTGGTGTCTGTGGATCTGAAGGGCGCCTTGAGGCAAATCCTTGTCCATGTGAAGAGGGACGGTGAAAGCCATGTCACGTTTCAGATACTCCTGCATGCAGCTTCGCTGTTCCGCAGGGTGAAGCAAGTGACTGTGGGCATAAGGGCTTTGGCCAAGTGGCAGAAGCACAATGCAGGTGACCACTCCCCCTTCAACATCACAAGTGCTCTAGTGTGGCAGGGCGCAGACAACAACTACGCTGTCCTCAAGCGACGGCTCGCTCCTTTAGTTGAGGTGAAGGAGCAGGTCAAGAAGGAGGGGCTGCATCTAGATGCCGATAAACCTCATCATGTCACCATTGACTTTAATTGCTGGCGGTGGGGACGCAGTTGCGGTCACTGCAGCTCAGGGCTTGTCAGGTCTAGGTTGCTCTCTTCATCCTTGCCCTCTTTGCATGACTGCCAAGAAGGACTTCGGCTGCACCGGCAAGGTGCAAACGCCAAGGACGCTACTCAGCATGCAGCAGATGGCGCATTTGTACTGCCCCGATCCGTGGACGAACTGGACCTGCCCTGCTTGCAAGGTAACGTTCACGAGCAAGAAGGATCTGCTTGCATCTGCACCCACTTCTGACAAGGCCAGGACTGACCATGCCCACAAGCATTTTGGGCAGAAGCATGGCTGTGAGCCACTTCTTTTGGAAGAGCTTGAGAACATTGTCCCATGTACCCTGCACCTCTTGCTGAACGTCACAATGACCTTGCTAGAAGAGAATCCATAATGGGAGACCATAATGGGAGACCATCCATAGTGGGAGACCTCAACGCTATGGCTGCCCTGCCGCGCAGTTCCCCTGATTGCCAAGGTACAAGTCTTCACATCAAATTTTTTTGGCACTTTCTGGCCAAAAAAATATTTGACTGGCTTGCTCAAAACATGTTGAACCCAGGTTTTGGGCCCAAGCGAGCACATATATGGTAGTGTTTACCCCCCAAAATTGGGGGTCATCGGACAACCCTGGCAAGATTAGCTGTGACGTATAACGCACAAGGTACATGGTTTTTGACATTTTTGCACATATAGAGGCAAGCAATCAACATCAAATTTTATTCAATTGACCCAGAAACTTGCATGCAAACTGAGTTATGGTCCTCCATCATGATGACATTGTGAAGTCTCAGTTTGCACCCCACCTTCAACATGTTGGTGACGTTTGACAACATAAAAAGTCAATTTTATTACAATTTCATTAGTTTTTTACATCCAAGAGGGCCATAACCATTTCAAACAAGGCACATAATTTAAATGCATAATTTACAAATGCCAGGTAAAGCATGCACCAAGGTTGAGGTCACCTATAGACCTATTTATTTGTGACAGTCAATAGAATTAAAAATGCAGTTTTTGCTCATTTCTTTCATTTTGCATAAGTCAAATCATGCAGATTGCATCCAATATGATTCCGCTTGACCCAAAACTTGCACACACATTGAATTCAGGTCCAACGTCATTATGACAATGCCAAATCTCAGTTCCCAAACCAACGTTTAACATACCATCAGTGACATATGGCAGCATTAATGGTCACTTGGACACATATTATATGGATTGAACATGGCGAATGATGTTGACAACATGAATAATGATACAATGTCCTAAGTTGTACAATCAAGGTGTGAACAAGCTCGTAAATGTTCTAAATGCTATGCATAAAACACGAGTCACTTGGTAAATAAAACATGCCCAACGTTTGCAATAAGGCCCGCCGAATGGCACGTGGCAGCACGTAGTCAAAGCACGCAAAGATGCATGTACATGCATACATGCAGGTTGCTGGGGTAGCACACAATTTGAATAGATTGCCTACTACCCCATCATGTACTCAGGCACAGCCATCTGCTGCTTCTTGTATCGCTTTTCTGCCTTACATGGGTTGCGTCGCAATTCTGGCATGCTATCCAACTCAGCCCTAGCCTGCTCCATTCTCACTACCTGAAGCAGCACGCCCTTGGCTTTCATCCTTCTGCTTGAGGCCAAGCGTGCATCTAGCTTCTTCAACGCATGGCTGTGCTCTAGGGCTGTTCGTGAGAACTTGGTGATGTCACCGTGCTTGAGGATTAGAGTGTGAAGGTGGGCTTCGGCAAGGTGAAAGTACAAGCCACACGCTTGGTCTGCTGCTACAGCCACAAAGCTGTCTGTCAAGCTAGTGGCCAGGTTTTTAACCTTGGCGGCTTGGGCTGCACGGAGAGTGCCCCCGGGGCCATCATCGACCCAGGTGCCTGGGAGGAGCGCATTCCACATGGCGACAAAGTCCTGCCATGGCTTTTTTAGCTGCTCCCATGAAAGGTCACCTGCCCTCTTGGTTGGGTCATCGGCATGCTTGGCAACCTTGTCCAGGACACCATCAATGCCTTTCACCAACCTCATGGCCTCCTTCCCAATCATCTGAATTCTCTCTATACCCCCACCCTTATCCTGTTTCTTGCCCTTAGCCTTGATCTGATTCTCTCTTACAAAAAGGCCAATCTCATCCTTGAGAGTCGTGAACATGGCCTCCTCATCGGTCGGCATCAAGTGGCGCATGACGGTCTCTTCTAGCGAGGTCATTGTGACGTTCAGCAAGAGGTGCAGGGTACATGGGACAATGTTCTCAGGCTCTTCCAAAAGAAGTGGCTCACAGCCATGCTTCTGCCCAAAATGCTTGTGGGCATGGTCAGTCCTGGCCTTGTCAGAAGTGGGTGCAGATGCAAGCAGATCCTTCTTGCTCGTGAACGTTACCTTGCAAGCAGGGCAGGTCCAGTTCGTCCACGGATCGGGGCAGTACAAATGCGCCATCTGCTGCATGCTGAGTAGCGTCCTTGGCGTTTGCACCTTGCCGGTGCAGCCGAAGTCCTTCTTGGCAGTCATGCAAAGAGGGCAAGGATGAAGAGAGCAACCTAGACCTGACAAGCCCTGAGCTGCAGTGACCGCAACTGCGTCCCCACCGCCAGCAATTAAAGTCAATGGTGACATGATGAGGTTTATCGGCATCTAGATGCAGCCCCTCCTTCTTGACCTGCTCCTTCACCTCAACTAAAGGAGCGAGCCGTCGCTTGAGGACAGCGTAGTTGTTGTCTGCGCCCTGCCACACTAGAGCACTTGTGATGTTGAAGGGGGAGTGGTCACCTGCATTGTGCTTCTGCCACTTGGCCAAAGCCCTTATGCCCACAGTCACTTGCTTCACCCTGCGGAACAGCGAAGCTGCATGCAGGAGTATCTGAAACGTGACATGGCTTTCACCGTCCCTCTTCACATGGACAAGGATTTGCCTCAAGGCGCCCTTCAGATCCACAGACACCACCAGTTGCCATCATCACTCTCTGCATTGCCGTAGACCTTCACGATCTGCTGGAACAGGTGCTCTTGACACGCTGAAGGGGAGGAAGCCTAGGCATGGGGACTCCAGGCCACAGCTCCACTAACACCCACCTCTCACCATCATGCTGAAAACTGAGGGTGTGGGACAATGAGGTGTATTTCACATCACTGAGCCGGCCCCGCACCTTGACAGCACAAGCGCGCGTGGGATCCCAATGCATGCGTCTCGATCGCCGCAATCACCTCCTTCCGCAACTCTAGCAGAATTAACCGGATTCATGCGCGCAGCGCAGCGCAGCAGGTCCACCTTCCTCGACACATAGAAGCACAGTGCATCGTGCAAGGACTTACCATCACTCTCGAACCGAGGAGCTAAGAGCCGGTCAATCTCCTCGGCTGCATACTTGAACTGCCGATCAGGTGCCCCCTCAGTGAGGGAGATAGGTTTCAGGTGCCCACTATAGGCCTGCCTCGCGCCTTGCGCTCCTGCTGCAACTGGCGGCTGTTTCTGACAAGGGACACAACAAGCTTACGCAACCTCCTATTCGATTCAGCCAGCCGGTTAGCAACCAACACCTTGTTCGCCAACCGCATTTCAGCCTTCTGCTTGGCAACAATGAGCGCGTTCTCCCCTGCCTTGATGTCCTCCAGTTGCGATTGCAGCTCCGCGATGGTGCGTTGTTGAATTGCCATCGCTTGGGTCGACATGCCTTCCTTCCGCGGTCAGTACATGCTTCTTCTTCACCCACCTCCCGCGCACGCTTCTTAGCTGGGCAGCCGGGTTGGCCATGCTGCGTCACCCAAGGCACACAGCTTTACAGGAAGTACAGGATAGATACGCCTTTCAGCCGTACAAGGATGGCTGCTATGCAGCCAGCCACCTTTGGTCTGTGCAATGTGCATATAGTTGTATGACAACAAAAAACAACACACCACATGACCACATTTTGTATAGTGTAAGTCATGGGCAAGAATAGCTGTATTTACTACAAATTGAAGTAAGACGTTATAGATTGTGCATTAACACGTCAAGAAACAGATGCACAGCTGGACAATTAAAACCATGTAAGTGTGCCTACTGAATTGCATCAAGCAACATGCTCATTATCATAAGCATGCATGCATGGCCTCTAAAATGCTGGGGGCACCCACTGAAGGGGGGGCAGGCCCTTGTTCTCTCGGCGGATGTTCTCTAGCTGCCGAGCTTCGTATGCAGCCTCTATCGCCTTGAACTGCTTCTTGGTGGGCTTCTTAGGAGGGGGCGGGGGCGGGGGCGGGGGCACCTTCTTGTTCGCCTCTTCTATCAGGGAAGGGTGTACCTTTATGTCGTTATCTACCATCAATTGGATGTCCCCCATGGTAAGCCCCCTAAACTTGCCAGCCTTGTTGAGGCGCTCGTCCCTAGCCACACTCTCTATGTGCTTCTTTATGTATGCCCTCCATTCTACATCATTGGCTAGCCCCAGGGCCTTGGCCTCCTCCGCATCATACACATACCCGTGATTCTTCTCGGGAGTGTTGAAGGGCAGCAATGCAGGGGAAACATCATCTGCCCCTTCTACAGCACGCGGGCTTGCCACAGGGGTGTGTTCATCTCCATTGCCCTCACCCCCACCGCCATCCACCTGGCTGCCCTCACCCTCCACTCCGCCGCCACCACCACCGCCACCCTCCCCTGTGCTGCCAGCATCCATGTCCCCATCCTCACCATCACTCATTTCCTCATCAGACCCTACCACGTGGGGCTGCCACTTGGGCTCGTCATGCTCTTCCCTATACTTGAGGGCAGCGTTCCTCACCTTGGCGGGCACGATGGGCATGTAAAGAGACTTGCCCAAGGCAGGGCTGAACAGGGCCCGGCGAGCCACATACCACCGCAGCTTCTCTACCACGAACTTCTCTATGCGCAGGGGCAGCTTGCTCTCCTTCACACTATCCTCATCTAGCATTCCCCAACCCCACGCTACCGCCTTGTAGTCGTGGTCTTTGGCGGACAGCACCTCACCCCTAGAGTTGAGCACCATTGTGGAATAGGTCAGCTTGAGAGAGCATTCCCCATACTTATTAGACGCCCACAGTGCCGTCAACGGCGGCACGATCACAGAGAGGGTGCTATCCCCAAACAGCTTGGCCCCAGCCCACACTGTTGATATCTTGCCGGTATCCCCCTCCCTCAGCAAGTCTTCTATCTCAGTCTGTGACCACACGCCTCGCTTTGGTATCGCTCTCCCTGAAATTAACCATCATGCCACTTCCCGTGCGGTTGGTCTGCTGCGCCCTCCCCTACGTTCTTGAACATGGTGTTGAAAACCTCTCGGGGGCAAGGTGAGATCACGAAATATTTGTTGGCTCTTGGCTTCCATTCCATGCCAGCCACAATTTTGCGATTATAAGAAACTTGCCAGGGCCGCACACTGCTAGCGCAAACATTCTGCATGGTACTTAACGTGCGCAAACATTCTGCATGGTACTTAACGTCGCACATGACGCACTTGGAGGTGTGAATCTGGCGCGGCTGGCCAGCGTAGGTGAGATCACCATCGGACGTGCGGCGCCTAAGCTTGTCGCCACACTGGTAACAATACCGCAGGTTGCCTTCCGTCGAATTCATGATAATCTGAGCGATACATTGAAGCATCGGGGGGAGGGGGGGGCGGTGGATTTCAGGGGTTTTAGAGCTCCGAAGCACCCACTAGCAGATTTAACGAGGAAATAAAGCGAACTGAAAATTTTTCGGGAAAAGCTCGTGGTAACGCTAAAATAGACTTACCAAAGAAGAGCAATTCCCTCTTATCGCACGCGAGCCCCGTGGAGGCTGGGCTACCGCGATGGTGTACTTTTTTGCATCTGCGGACAGCAGCCCGCAAAAGGGTCGGCAGGCTCGTACCCACCCCCGCACGAATATTTTTTTCAGCTTGCAGCACGTCGGTAAAATAGAAAAAAAAAATCATGAGCGAACGCACATCTCGGAGCATGTGCAGCAAAATTTTCCAGCCTTAATAATGCTTAAATGCCTCCATCAAGGTCACAGCCATTAAATCAGCCGACATAGCTTTTTGGCCACAATTTACACCGAAATTTGGTCCGTACCGTCCAGCTCAGTCGGGCAAGTCGGAAAGATTTTTCCGGCCGGCTCTCCGCGGGAAAAATTTGATGTGTTGTTGTCGTTGCCTTGCAAAGTCGGCGCAACGTCGCCAGGCCGTTGATGATTTGGGGTCGAACGGCCACCCTGCAATTGGGGTGAATTGCAGTTACTTCGTTCCAACGGAGCTTTGTCAGAGCCTGCATGAGACGGCCGCGACGTGTCTCGCTGTGGTAAATGTACGAGGGTTGTGCCGGCGAAATTGCAACGGTAGGGATCCAGTGTCGGTACTCGACCCCGGCTGTCTCCTCGATTGGCTGCCTGCTCGCCCGCGCTCACGGGATTGGCGGTGTACCCCGCGATGCCCTGAATAATGGCGGATGGCCTGGAGTTGCCAAATTAGTAAATAGGATCCCACGCGGTTCAAGCCGACAGAGATTTAGTGTAACGGGTTCCAATAGGTGGACCTCCCCGCATCTGGCCGTGGAAAGCTTTTGGCGCAATTTCCGATTCTCGAGGCACGTAGCCTCTCCTTGTCGTCCGATCGAAACCCATCAACGACCAATAGTAAACCTTAGCTGGACGTTGCGCTTACACCTGGCAGTTGGCGGCTAGGCGCGGTGTTTGATCGCCTTAACGCTTGCCCATATGGGAAGATGTGACTAGCTGATGGTATGGTGTCCTCGACTCCTCCTGGGGTAAACGATGGCGAAGAAAAACCATCGGCAGCCACGACAGGTAGCCTCAGACGAGGTGAAGCAGAGGTTCACGGCAAATAAATTTGTGGATGAGTCTCAGCCCCTCCTCCAGACGCCCGCGAAACTATATCAAACGATGCTTCGCAGAACGATTGCAACCCTGACTGAAAAGTATTTAGTTCCCGGCATAGTTAAGAAATACCAGGATTCCGACCATTTCTCCAACTGCGTTGAACGGCTGCATGTCATTTGTCCGTGGGCAGGGGCACTGGCTTCAACTGCATTTTCGGAGGCGAAGGAGCAGTATAAACGCAGCCTAGAAAAGTTTGATGCAGGGAAGCGGAAACAAGCACCCGCTCAACCCGTGCTTCTTTCGGCGACAAAATATATTGATTGAGGCGCAGTGGTCTCGATACCGCTCCAACCACAAGGATGAGGGCTCGGCTGGAAACGGTGATGATGACGATGCCAGTGAGGACGATGACCAGCCCGCCAAGAAGCGTAAAAGCTGGCACCACCCAACCCTCGGCCAGACAAGGCGGACAAAAAGCACACCGGCAGCAGGGCGCCTCTCAGCTCCCTGACCAATATCACGCACGCACGCACCCACGCCCTCCCTCAGGCATGCCCTCCCTCCCTTCCTCCCTCGCTCCCTCCCTCCTCCCTGGACCTCCCTCCCTCCCTCCCTCCCTCCCTCCCTCCCTCCCTCCCTCCCTCCCTCCCTCCCTCCCTCCCTCCCTCCCTCCCTCCCTCCCTCCCTCCCTCCCTCCCTCCCTCCCTCCCTCCCTCCCTCCCTCCCTCCCTCCCTCCCTCCCTCCCTCCCTCCCTCCCTCCCTCCCTCCCTCCCTCCCTCCCTCCCTCCCTCCCTCCCCCATCATTCATGCATCCGGATGCGTTCATTCATGGATGCATCCACTCATTCATTAACATGCCTCCGTTGGTGAGGGGTTCAAAATGATGCAACATGAACGAAAAAAGGGGGAAGGAGCCGCCTGCCGGATGTGCCGCCCGGCGACGGCAGCGATGGGCACATGGGGGGAGCGGTGCGCTTTGTCTTGTTCGCCTGGGTGAGCCGGCGGGGTGCAGGCACTGTCGTGTTTTATTTCGCCCGCCCGCCCCAGTCCTGCTCGGATCGCCTCCTCAGGCCATGGCGTCAGGGTAAGAGTTCTTTTCGCCCGTCGCCGGACGCTTAAACCACTAGAATACGCCGATTAATGACGATAAAAAAGCGGGTTACGACGATAGAAACCAGTAGATGTTGGTTCTCCCGCACCCCGGGCACACCAGCGACGTCGGCAGCAAGCGCCGCCCGCAGTTTATGCAGTGGACAATGTTGCTCCCCCCAAGGGAAGCCATAAAGTTGCAAGAAATGGGGTTAAAGCGATTAAATCTACGACATGCATTTTTGCCCCTGTCAGCGCTCCTATAAATCTGACTTTTACGGGAAAATTGCGTGCAACACGGAAACGCAAAATTAAGGGAATCGCTGTGCTCGATTTCTTCGAAATGATATAAGAAATCGTTCGAAAGTGTGCCCTCCCACCAGTAGCGTCTAATCTGTGCTAGCCATTACCTTGAACACGCACGGGTGGCTGCGCTCGGCGCGCAAAACTGGCCACTGCTGCGTGTTGGCCCTCGCACACACACACACAAAAAAAAGCTGTTTCCCGACCTTTTTTTTTGCAAAAAAAATTTCCTTACGTCAATGCCGATCGAACAAGCGAAATCCGGTACAAAATGGCTTCGTAATTCGTGCATAGTAAATTTTCGCGCTACCATAGCCTTCGCAATCGAATTTGCCCTCAACATCTCCCGCGCGCACGAATTTCGTCACTTTCTCCCCGAAATTTCGCGGGGCAACTTTGGCGCGGCGTCGGATTGATGTGTCATACCGGCGACTCCGACCCTTACTATACTGTACAAGCTTCCAATTTTTTTACTGATCCGGACATGAGCACCTCACAGGCTGAGTTTCAAAGTTCAGCCCTCCTGCGGCCCTCGCGCCCTCGGTTCTGTCGATCGTGCATATTGAAAAGTACGTTGGAATCGATCCAGCCGCTCGGAGACGACGTTGTTTTGTTTCTCTAGAGGTAGCCTCCGCCTTTCTACGTGGGTAGCGCAAGCCAGTTTGCGAGGTATAAAAACAGGGCAGGGATGGCGGAACCGCCCGACGATAGGTTGCTGGCGACCATACCCGGAATGCACACGGCCACATTCGTGTGGAGGGAGGCGGGGAAACTAGACACACTGGTGCAGAAAAAATGTCGGTGTTGACCTAGAGACATTGGTGACGTGTCTCGACGCTCTACCCGAGACATTATGTGCAGCGTTTGGGGTTTCGGCTGTGCAGCCCTACCCCGCTTTCTTCGTCACATTAGATGACGTCTGTGTGCCCATCTCGTTGGTTGCTAAACATTTCGTCAAGCTGTGTGGCCCGAATGTCGTGCTGGTCATCTCCACCCCTGCGAGTTACACCGTGGACGCCCACGGGCGAGCCTCCCTGGGCACTATGGCTTCGACACCCACACCCACTGCCCCGGTGCATGATGACCGCCCTAAACGCAAGGCGAAGGCCAGGTCCGATAGTGCCTCCCATTCCGAGGGGAAAGCGCGACCTGCCTCGACGTCCGATGGCCTGTCGTTAATCCGCGAACTTGCAGCTGCGCACGCGGACGGGGACAAGCGTGGTGATCTCCTTAACTGGGAGCGGCAGAGTCAGCAGACAAGAACTCTCCTGAGAGAGAAGATGCGCGAGGAACCCAGGCTGAAACGCATCATCGCGACTTACCTCAATGAGAAGATGACCGCGCATCTGAAGTACAAGGCTGCCCTAGCTCGTAAGATCCGCCGCGATGCTGCCAAGCATGGGTCCGGGGGGTCGCGCCCCACGAGTGCCAACCATGGCAAAAAGGAAGCGCACCGGTCGTCCGACCGTCGCGGGCAACAAGACAGCGATGACAATGACGATGGACTTGACGAGGGGGAGGGCAGCGGCGAGAGGGAGGAGGGCAGTGCAGGGAGCGGCAGTGACGGGGAAAGCGAGAGCGACAGTGAGTCATCCGGTGACAGCGGGGGGGCCAGCGAGGGCAGCCAGCGTGAGAGGGGTGGCAAGTGTGGGGCCAGTGGCAAAGCGAACGCCAGGTCCAAGAGCGGGTCCAAGAGCAGGTCCAAGAGCGGGCCGTCCGAGAGCAGGTCCAAGAGCAGGGGTACGCGCGAGCGGGCCGAGGGGGAGCCCAAGGGCAGGGCTGAGGGGGAGACCAAGCGCAAGGGCAAGGGCAGGGACAGGGGTGGGGGTTCATCTGAGAGCGAGAGCGAGAAGGAGTCCGAAAGCGAGTACAACTTGAACTCACAGCAACGCGAGCAGAAGGAAGCTAGCGAGGAGGACCGCAAGATGGGCTATTATTTTACGCACGGAACAATCTCCCGCCAAAAAAAAAGGAATATGGAAAGCATCATCATCAGCCTCCAAGACGGCAGGAAGGCAGACGCGGCGGAAAAGAAAGCCACGGCCAAAGCGAACGAGGAGGCCCGTGAGAATGAGGCACAAGAAGAACCTGAAGCGGACCGTCCCGCCAGCAAGGCCAAGAATACGGTATTTTTTTATGTCTCGTTTGTTAATGCGGGTGGCCACGGCATTTTTCATGTTATTTTTAATTTAGTGCTGTAATCAGAGAGACTGGCGCAGTTGCGTGGTGGGTGAAATGAAGCTTAGATAGTTCTTGTCCGCCGCGTCTGCCTTCCTGCCGTCTTGGAGGCTGCTGATGATGCTTTCCATATTCCTTTTTTTTTGGCGGGAGATTGTTCCGTGCGTAGAATAATAGCCCATCTTGCGGTCCTCCTCGCTAGCTTCCTTCTGCTTGCGTTGCTGTGAGTTCAAGCTGTACTCGCTTTCGGACTCGCTCTCGCTCTTGCTCTCGCTCTCAGATAAACCCCCACCCCTGGCCATGCCCTTAATTGTCCTTGCCCAGGGGCTCCCCCTTGCCCTTGCCCTTGGGCTCCCCCTCCCCCCCTGCGCTTGGTCTCCCCCTCGGCCCTGCCCTTGGGCTCCCCCTTGGCCTTTCCCTTGGGCTCCCCCTCGGCCCGCTCGCGCGTACCCCTGCTCTTGGACCCGCTGTGGGACCCGCTCTTGGACCTGCTCTTGGACCCGTTCTTGGACCCGCTCTTGGACCTGGCGTTCGCTTTGCCACTGGCCCCACACTTGCCACCCCTCTCACGCTGGCTGCCCTCGCTGGCACCCCCGCTGTCACCAAATGACTCACTGCCGCTCTCGCTTTCCCCGTCACTGTCGCTCCCTGCACTGCCCTCCTCCCTCTCGCCGCTGCCCTCCCCCTCGTCAAGTTCATCGTCATTGTCATCGCTGTCCTGTTGCCCGCGACGGTCGGACGACCGGTGCGCTTCCTTTTTGCCATGGTTGGCACTCGTGGGGCGCGACCCCCCGGACCCATGCTTGGCAGCATCGCGGCGGATCTTACGAGCTAGGGCAGCCTTGTACTTCAGATGCGCGGTCATCTTCTCATTGAGGTAAGCCGCGATGATGCGTTTCAGCCTGGGTTCCTCGCGCATCTTCTCTCTCAGGAGAGTTCTTGTCTGCTGACTCTGCCGCTCCCAGCTAAGGAGATCACCACGCTTGTCCCCGTCCGCGTGCGCAGCTGCAAGTTCGCGGATTAACGACAGGCCATCGGACGTCGAAGCAGGACGCGCTTTCCCCTCGGAATGGGAGGCACTATCGGACCTGGCCTTCGCCTTGCGTTTAGGGCGGTCATCATGCACCGGGGCAGTGGGTGTCAGTGTCGAAGCCATAGTGCCCAGGGAGGCTCGCCCGTGGGCGTCCACGGTGTAACTCGCAGGGCCCCTTGCACCCGTAGGTTTGGTAAATTTGCATTTACCAAAACCAAAATTTTGAAGGTATGTGTTTTTTGGCCTTACATGATGCATATGGGTGGGAATATTACCAAAACAGTATTTTGACCAAAAATATTTCATGGCCTCCGTCAGAAATTTGACACCAAGGTGGTTTTCAGGGTAATTTGTGCCAAATATGTCGGGTCAAATTTTCCTAGCTACAGTTTTGCTCATAACAAGGCCCATATGTGGTGGTTGAGGTCTATCTAGTACCCCAACAGAGATTGGAAAGTTGCACACTTTTTGGGTACCTGCAGGGCACCATGGGTGACGTCAAGCAGCATAAAAACGCCATTTTGCGCGTTTTTAGCCCGTTTGGGCACCCTAGACCATGCAAACAAGCTCAGATTGCAGCCAAACTTGGCAGCTGCCCTTGCCATGCTGCCAAAAGCACATGTGCAAACTTGCACACTTTTTGGGTACCTGCAGGGCACCCTGGGTGACGTCAAGTAGCATAAAAAATGCCATTTTGCGCGTTTTTAGCCTGTTTAGGCACCCTACACCATGCAAATGAGCTCAGATTACAGCCAAACTTGGTGCCCAGCTGCCCTTGCCATGCTGCCAAAAGCACATGTGCAAAGTTGCACACTTGTTGGGTACCTGCAGGGCACCCTGGGTGACGTCAAGTAGCACAAAAAACGCGATTTTAGCCCATTAAGGCACCCTAGACCATGCAAATGAGCTCTGATTGCAGCCAAACTTGGCAGCTGCCCTTGCCATGCTGCCAAAAGCACATGTGCACAGTTGCACACATTTTGGATACCTGCAGGGCACCCTGGGTGACGTCAAGTAGCAGGAAAAGCGCGATTTTGCGCGTTTTTAGCCTGTTTGGGCACCCTAGACCATGCGTATGAGCTCAGATTGCAACCAAACTTGGTGCCCAGCTGCCCTTGCCATGCTGCCAAAAGGACACATGCAGCTCCCCGTTTTTTATTACCATATTATAAACACTGGGAGTTGATTACATTGCAATGTAGACGATAGCTCACACTACATGTAGGCTTCATATAACAGCTTGAACATCCGTGTCTCCCAATTCAGACGAAATTATACGCCATTGCCAAAGCTACACCCTAATGGTGACCTCGGTAGGCATGCACATACCATACTCCACGGCGCCTTGACATGAGACCATGCTAACTTCGCATAAACTTGCAAAACCACGATCTAGTAAATGGAAGCAAAAGGCCACCAGCTGTGGAATAAATACTAGTCACATTGCAGTGATCGATCCCCCATGGCGAAACATTGTCTGCAAGAACATTGTCCTCAAACTAGCATGCCATTAGTTCGACTTGCGACCTTCTTGTTAGACGCATCCCCACCACTCAGTCCAGAGAACCCTGGGGTAACCCGTGTTTGCTTCTCGCGGATGTCATCGGCCCTGTCATCATCCCCCTCCTTATATGACTGACCGCGACTGTATCCACCTCGACTAGCATCTCGGGAAAGACGAAACTGCCCGCTTGGCGGTGATGCGTCCATAGTGCGGAAACCACGCTGGCATGCATGCACACGCGGGTGTGGGGGGGGGCTGGCATGCGTGCGTGGGTGGGGCGGGGAGCTGGCATGCACACATGCGTGTGGGGCGGGGCTGGCATGCATGTGTGGGTGTGTATGGGCCCTGGCATGCACACGTGGGTTTGTGGAGTGGCTGGCATGCATGTGTGGGTCTGGGGGGGAGCTGCCATGAATGCCTGGGTGTGGGGGGTGGCTGCCATGCGTGCGTGGGTGTGGGGGGTGGCTGGCATGCATGCGTGGGTTTGTGGGGGGGCTGCCATGCGTGCGTGGGTGTGGGGGGGGCTGGCATGCGTGCGTGGGTGTGGGGGGGGGCTGGCATGCATGTGTGCATTGGGGGGGGGCTGTCATGCGTGGGTGGGGCGGGGAGCTGACATGCACACATGCGTGTGGGGCGGGGCTGGCATGCATGTGTGGGTGTGTATGGGCCCTGGCATGCACACGTGGGTTTGTGGAGTGGCTGGCATGCATGTGTGGGTTTGGGGGGGAGCTGCCATGAATGCCTGGGTGTGGGGGGTGGCTGGCATGCGTGCGTGCATGTGGGTGGGGGCTGGCGTACAATGGTTGTGTGTGGGGGGGGCTGGCATGCACAAGTGGGTGTGGGGGGGCGGGGGCTGGGATGCGTGTGTGGGTGCAGATTGTAGGTGCAGATTTTGGCGTGAGGTTGCATGCTACGTGCAGAATTTAGGTGCACATTTTTGCGTGAAAAGTTGGAAATTTCGGCAGCATTTCTCCTTGGGAAATGGATGCCCATGACAGCGGTATAGAGGAAAAGGTAGAATCGCTGAAACAGGATTGTACGAAAAACGACAATGCTTACCGGTGAAAACTGTTCTTGGGAATCGCCAAAAGCGCTTCGAAGACGCGTTATTCCAGGTCCTGCACGGCCAGGGGAATACGACAAATATGGTCGACACACGGAAGGGGAAAATTTCAGCAGCATGCCGCCTAGGCTACTCCGCGATGCACAATCGAGAAAAATTGGAAAGCTCGGCAGCATTTCCCCTAGGGAAATGGATGCCTAGGAGACCATTGCAGCAGCATGCCGCCTAGGCTACTCCGCTGTGCACGGCCGGGGCAACAGGAACAAAAAGTTGGAAATTTCGCCAGCAGTTCCCATAGAATTTCCCAAATGGATGCCCAGGAGACGAAAAAACGGGAGTGCCGACAACGAGCTTACATAGGAGTACCTGCACGGGGAAATTTCAGTAGATGCCCATGACTTTGCCGGCAACGCCCCAGTATCGCCTTTCTGCGCATTGTCAGCAATACCCGCCTTCTTATCCGTGCTTTTCAAAGCCTCCTCCGATTCTTGCTTTTTAACATTCATCAAAATCGTCTCCACCTCTGCAAGGGCAGTATATTGAAGATGTGACGACATAGCTATCCTAGAATGCTGCCAGATTGTCTCGACTACGCCAGGACTCGGCCTGGCCTCGTCCGAGCCTGACCTCGATGGTGTCAAATTATGTCTGGTGTCAAATTATTCGCTTGGCCTCGTCCGAGCTGTCCTCGATGGAGACAAATTATGTCTGGAGACAAATTATTCGCTTGGCCTCGTCCGAGCCTGTCCTCGATGGAGACAAATCAGGTCGGGAGACAAATTATTTGTTTGCCTAAACTTCTACAAGTAGTTTCACTATTCAAGCTCATTATCAAAACAAATCACTATCATTCATACTTTAACGCTTATACAACAAGAGCTACTAATTTTTTTTAATAGAATGGTAACTACGGTAAATTTTAATAATTTTAAACTGTTCGCAAACAAATAATTTGTCTCCGGACCTAATTTGTCTTCGTCGAGGACAGGCTCGGACGTCTCGGACGAGGCCAAGCGAATAATTTGTCTCCGGACATAATTTGTCTCCGTCGAGGACAGGCTCGGCGTCCGAGCCTGTCCTCGACGGAGACAAATTATGTCCGGAGCCTCTCCGGAGACAAATGAATTGTTTGCGAACAGTTTAAAAGTATTAAAATTTACCGTAGTTACCATTCTATTAAAAGTTAGTAGCTCTTGTTATAAAAGCGTTAAAGTATGAATGGTAGTGATTTGTTTTGATAATAAGCTTGAAAAGTGAAAATTCTTATACTACTAGAAGTTTACGCAAACAAATAATCTGTCTCCAGACATAATTTGTCTCCATCGAGGACAGCGCGGACGAGGCCAAGCGAATAATTTGACACCAGACAAGGACAGGCTGGACAGTGGACAGCCTGACGGTGCGTGCCAGCGTGCACGTGATCTGCATTAATTTTTAGCAAAAAGGTGCAGCGGGCTGATATTGATGCAGCCTGCAATACCTTCCCAACACTCGGGCAGCAATTTTCTCGCATACCAGTCGTCCGGTAACCGTGCTTTGTAAGCGACACACGAGGCTGCGCGAGAATGCTAGACATTCGATTGATATTGATGGTGATTGATTTGCTGACAGAAGGCGTACGATGCTCGCGATCGGTCGATTTCCCCGAATGGTCGCAGTCACCGAAACCTTGGGTGATAGCGGTCCTGCTGACTGCTGTCTTCGCAGTATTCGCAGTGGCCAAACACTATAACACTATAATTGATCGCATGGTTTCATGTTAGCTAATTGGCTCTGGGTGGCACTGTTCTCCCATTGTTTCCCATCAATGCCCCCCCCCCCCCACACACACTGATCCTTGATATAAACCATATTGCAGGTTTGAGGGTGCCGCCGGTTTGTTTCTTTCAATCTCAATTCACGCGCTGGCCCGCATGAAGACGTTCTGGCCATAGCGTGGCAATGCCAGTAAGGAATGGTTGAGCAGCTCTCGCCTGCATGTACCCTACGAGCTATTCTGTGGTATCACGCATGGACTTCGCACGTTTTTTTTTCTCGTCATGCCTTGGGTGGGGAACCCCAAGGCGCCTGGCAATTCAGGCCGTATCACAGCGACCATACTCACCATGTTGATCACGCAGGTATGCGAACCAAAGCCTTGGCTTAGATCAGAAAATCCTGAAATAAGGGCGTACGGTTTACCACGTCAAATATGTTTTCAGTACGATGGCGGGTCTGATAATATGAACTCGGAAGTATTGGGGTTCATGGCAGCCTTAGTCGCATTAAACTTATTTGACACGGTCCGTTTCGTGCGCTTGCCAGCGGGTTACACTCATGTGGATTGTGACCAGCGTTTTGGGTGGTGGTGGCGTTCTGTGAACGGGATGACATGCCTACAGTTTTGTTGGCAACCTTGGGCGACGTCATCAGAGTCCTCCGTGAAGCATTTCTCCAATACTACAACACTGGGCTGTCCGAGAACATGGCCATATTGAACCCAGAGCTACCAACAAGCTTGGTGAGTAACTTGGCTTCATATGTGCATCATGTAGTGCATCGCAACCGTGTAATTGCTGGATTTTTTTGGTTTGCCATACAGGTTTATATATTGCTATGGTTGTGATCATGCCACTTAAGATTGCTTTTGGTGGGATTTAGTGTTGCACATGTCGTTATCACTTAAATGGTTTTCGTCGCGCTGGACTTCACAACGTGGTTGTCAGGCTGCATCGATGCCAAGTTTGGCTGTTGGACAAAATCTGAAGATGCGTACATCGACGATGAAGGAAATGTGGTGCTCGAATCGCGGAGGACTACCAAAGCCCTGGATTGGGAGCTGTGGATGGCGCCAGTCCAACGGGAGTTCCTACTGTGCCTGCGGTGGGTAATGCCACCACAGTCCCTAAACACCAGTAGGTTTGGTAAATTTTCACTGTTTTGGTAAAATTTTCAAAACTGGATACTTTTGCTTGTCTGAGTCATACTTGGTGTAGGATGCCTCAAGAAATGTATTTGGACCAAAAACCCTCACCCCCCCACCCCAGAAATTTGACACCAAGGTGCTCTTTAGGGTAATTTGTGCCAAATATGACGTGTCAAATTTTCCTAGCTGCACTTTTGCTCATAACAAGGCCCATAGGTGGTAGTTAAGGTCTATGTAGTACCCCAAGAGGGATTGCAAAGTTGCACAGTTTTTGGATACCTGCAAGGATCCCAACAGTGACGTAAAGTAGCCTAAAAAACGCGATTTGGCCCGGTTTTTGCCCGTTAGGCACCCTAGACCATGCAAATGAGCTCAGATTGCAGCCAAACTTGGCGGCTGCTCTTGCCATGCTGCCAACAGCACATGTGCAAAGTTGCACACTTTTTGGATACCTGCAGGGCACCCTGGGTGACGTCAAGTAGCCTAAAACACGCGATTTTGCGCGTTTTTAGCCCGTTTGGGCACCCTAGACCATGCAAATGAGCTCAGATTGCAGCCAAACTTGGCAGCTGCCCTTGCCTTGCTGCCAAAAGCAGATGTGCAAAGTTGCACACATTTTGAATACCTGCAGGGCACCCTGGGTGACGTCATGTAGCATAAAAATATTTGACACCAAGGTGGAAATATGACGTGTCAAATTTTCCTAACCACAGTTTTGCTCTTAACATGGCCCAAATGTGGTGGGTAAGGTCTATCTAGTACCCCAAGAGAGGTTGCAAAGTTGCACATGTCTTGGATACCTAGCTGCAGGGGTCCCAACGGTGACGTCAAGCAGCATAAAAACGCGATTTTGTGCGTTTTTAGCCCGTTTAGTCACCCTAGACCATGCAAATGAGCTCAGATTGCAGCCAAACTTGGCAGCTGCCCTTGCCACGCTGCCAAAAGCACATGTGCAAAGTTGCACATTTTTTGGATACCTGCAGGGCACCCTGGGTGACGTCAAGTAGCATAAAAAACGCGATTTTGCGCGTTTTTAGCCCATTTAGGCACCCTACACCATGCAAACGAGCTCAGATTGCAGCCAAACTTGGAAACTACCCTTGCCATGCTGCCAAAAGCACATGTGCAAAGTTGCACATTTTTTGGGTACCTGCATGGCACCCTGGGTGACGTCAAGCAAGTAGCCTAAAAAACGCGATTTGCGCGTTTTTAGCCCGTTTGGGCACCCTACACCATGCAAATGAATGGGCTCAGATTGCAACCAAGCTTGGTGCCCAGCTGCCCTTGCCATGCTGAAAAAGTTCATGCATGCTCAATGCGGACCAATGATTGGATTGTACAAAGCAATAACTTTCGTGCATTAAACATGTGGCCCCGGGCCCACCATATATTGATGACGTGAACATTTAAAAAGTGGCTCAAAGCGTGTTCACGCATGACGTAGCCACATTATAGAACATGAATACGCAGGCAATCATGAGGACGCTATTACCAAGGCGTACACATGTTGCGCCGCCACCCTATGATCGATCACTCACTGCCCGCATCATCATCGCCTTCACTAATGTCATCAATGTTTTCCATATCTGAGTCATCGTCACTTGAGTGAACATCGTGGTGGATGTCGATTGTGGTGGCATTACCCACCGCAGGCACAGTAGGAACTCCCGTTGGACTGGCGCCATCCACAGCTCCCAATCCAGGGCTTTGGTAGTCCTCCGCGATTCGAGCACCACATTTCCTTCATCGTCGATGTACGCATCTTCAGATTTTGTCCAACAGCCAAACTTGGCATCGATGCAGCCTGACAACCACGTTGTGAAGTCCAGCGCGACGAAAACCATTTAAGTGATAACGACATGTGCAACACTAAATCCCACCAAAAGCAATCTTAAGTGGCATGATCACAACCATAGCAATATATAAACCTGTATGGCAAACCAAAAAAATCCAGCAATTACACGGTTGCGATGCACTACATGATGCACATATGAAGCCAAGTTACTCACCAAGCTTGTTGGTAGCTCTGGGTTCAATATGGCCATGTTCTCGGACAGCCCAGTGTTGCAGTAGTGTAGAAATGCTTCACGGAGGACTCTGATGACGTCGCCCAAGGTTGCCAACAAAACTGTAGGCATGTCATCCCGTTCACAGAACGCCACCACCACCCAAAACGCTGGTCACAATCCACATGAGTATAACCCGCTGGCAAGCGCACGAAACGGACCGTGTCAAATAAGTTTAATGCGACTAAGGCTGCCATGAAACCCAATACTTCCGAGTTCATATTATCAGACCCGCCATCGTACTGAAAACATATTTGACGTGGTAAACCGTACGCCCTTATTTCAGGATTTTCTGATCTAAGCCAAGGCTTTGGTTCGCATACCTGCGTGATCAACATGGTGAGTATGGTCGCTGTGATACGGCCTGAATTGCCAGGCGCCTTGGGGTTCCCCACCCAAGGCATGACGAGAAAAAAAAACGTGCGATTAGTCCATGCGTGATACCACAGAATAGCTCGTAGGGTATATGCAGGCGAGAGCTGCTCAACCATTCCTTACTGGCATTGCCACGCTATGGCCAGAACGTCTTCATGCGGGCCAGCGCGTGAATTGAGATTGAAAGAAACAAACCGGCGGCACCCTCAAACCTGCAATATGGTGTATGTCAAGGATAAGTGTGTGTGTGGGGGGGGGGGCATTGATGGGAAACAATGGGAGAACAGTGCCACCCAGAGCCAATTAGCTAACATGAAACCATGCGATCAATTATAGTGTTATAGTGTTTGGCCACTGCGAATACTGCGAAGACAGCAGTCAGCAGGACCGCTATCACCCAAGGTTTCGGTGACTGCGACCATTCGGGGAAATCGACCGATCGCGAGCATCGTACGCCTTCTGTCAGCAAATCAATCACCATCAATATTAATCGAATGTCTAGCATTCTCGCGCAGCCTCGTGTGTCGCTTACAAAGCACGGTTACCGGACGACTGGTATGCGAGAAAATTGCTGCCCGAGTGTTGGGAAGGTATTGCAGGCTGCATCAATATCAGCCCGCTGCACCTTTTTGCTAAAAATTAATGCAGATCACGTGCACGCTGGCACGCACCGTCAGGCTGTCCACTGTCCAGCCTGTCCTTGTCTGGTGTCAAATTATTCGCTTGGCCTCGTTCGCGCTGTCCTCGATGGAGACAAATTATGTCCGGAGACAAATTATTTGTTTTCGAACAGTTTAAAAGTATTAAAATTCACCGTACTTACCATTCTATTGAAAATTAGTAGCTCTTGTTACAAAAGCGTTAAAGTATGATTTGTTTTGATAAAGAGCTTGAATAGTGAAACTTCTTGTAGAAGTTTACGTAAACAAATAATTTGTCTCCGAGACATAATTTGTCTCCATCGAGGACAGCTCGGACGAGGCCAAGCGAATAATTTGACACCAGACATAATTTGACACCATACATAATTTGACACCATCGAGGACAGGCTCGGACGAGGCCAGGCCGAGTCCTGGCGTAGTCGAGACAATCTGGCAGCATTCTACGATAGCTAGGTCGTCACATCTTCAACCTACTGCCCTTGCAGAGGTGGAGACGATTATGATGAATGTTAAAAAAGCAAGAATCGGAGGAGGCTTTGAAAAGCACGGATAAGAAGGCGGGCATTGCTGACAATGCGCAGAAAGGCGATACTGGGGCGTTGCCGGCAAAGTCATGGGCATCTACTGAAATTTCCCCGTGCAGGTACTCCTATGTAAGCTCGTTTTCGGCACTCCCGTTTTTTCGTCTCCTGGGCATCCATTTGGGAAATTCTATGGGAATTGCTGGCGAAATTTCCAACTTTTTGTTCCTGTTGCCCCGGCCGTGCATAGCGGAGTAGCCTAGGCGGCATGCTGCTGAGATTTTCCCCTTCCGTGTGTCGACCATATTTGTCGTATTCCCCTGGCCGTGCAGGACCTGGAATAACGCGTCTTTGAAGCGCTTTTGGCGATTCCCAAGAACAGTTTTCATTGGTGCGATTCCGGTAAGCATTGTCGTTTTTCGTACAATCCTGTTTCAGCGATTCTACCTTTTCCTCTATACCGCTGTCATGGGCATCCATTTCCCTAGGAGAAATGCTGCCGAAATTTCCAACTTTTCACGCAAAAATGTGCACCTAAATTCTGCACGTAGCATGCAACCTCACGCCAAAATGTGCACCTACAATCTGCACCTACTAGCACGCAACCTCACGCCAAAATCTGCACCTAGAATCTGCACCCACACACGCATCCCAGCCCCCGCCCCCCCACACCCACTTGTGCATGCCAGCCCCCCCCCACACAACCATGGTACGCCAGCCACCACCCACATGCACGCACGCATGCCAGCCACCCCCCACACCCAGGCATTCATGGCAGCTCCCCCCCAGACCCACACATGCATGCCAGCCACTCCACAAACCCACGTGTGCATGCCAGGGCCCATACACACCCACACATGCATGCCAGCCCCGCCCCACACGCATGTATGCATGTCAGCTCCCCGCCCCACCCACGCACGCATGACAGCCCCCCCCTCAATGCACACATGCATGCCAGCCCCCCCCCACACCCACGCACGCATGCCAGCCCCCCACAAACCCACGCACGCATGGCAGGCCCCCCACAAACCCACGCATGCATGCCAGCCACCCCCCACACCCACGCACGCATGGCAGCCACCCCCACACCCAGGCATTCATGGCAGCTCCCCCCCAGACCCACACATGCATGCCAGCCACTCCACAAACCCACGTGTGCATGCCAGGGCCCATACACACCCACACATGCATGCCAGCCCCGCCCCACACGTATGTGGGCATGCCAGCTCCCCGCCCCACCCACGCACGCATGCCAGCCCCCCCCTACACCCGCGTGTGCATGCATGCCAGCGTGGTTTCCGCACTATGGACGCATCACCGCCAAGCGGGCAGTTTCGTCTTTCCCGAGATGCTAGTCAAGGTATATACAGTCGCGATCAGTCATATGAGGAGGGGGATGATGACAGGGCCGATGACATCCGCGAGAAGCAAACACGGCTTACCCCAAGGTTCTCTGGACTGAGTGGTGGGGATGCGTCTAACAAGAAGGTCGCAAGTCGAACTAATGGCATGCTAGTTCGAGGACGATGTTCTTGCAGACAATGTTTCGCCATCGGGGATCGATCACTGCAATGTGACTAGTATTTATTCCACAGCTGATGGCCTTGTGCTTCCATTTACTAGATCGTGGTTTTGCAAGTTTATGCGAAGTTAGCATGGTCTCATGTCAAGGCGCCGTGGATTATGGTATGTGCATGCCTACCGAGGTCACCATTAGGGTGTAGCTTTGGCAATGGCGTATAATTTCGTCTGAATTGGGAGACACGGATGTTCAAGCTGTTATATGAAGCCTACATGTAGTGTGAGCGATCGTCTACATCACAATGTAATCAACTCCCAGTGTTTATAATATGGTAATAAAAAACGGGGAGCTGCATGTGTGCTTTTGGCAGCATGGCAAGGGCAGCTGGGCACCAAGTTTGGTTGCAATCTGAGCTCATATGTATGGTCTAGGGTGCCCAAACAGGCTAAAAACGCGCAAAATCGCGCTTTTCATGCTACTTGATGTCACCCAGGGTGCCCTGCAGGTATCCAAAAAATGTGCAACTTTGCACATGTGCTTTTGGCAGCATGGCAAGGGCAGCTGCCAAGTTTGGTTGCAATCTGAGCTCATTTGCATGGTCTACGGTGCCTTAATGGGCTAAAACCGGGCAAAATCGCGTTTTTTGTGCTGCTTGACGTCACCGTTGGGACCCCTGCAGGTATCCAAAACATGTGCAACTTTGCAACCTCTCTTGGGGTACTAGATAGACCTTACCCACCACATTTGGGCCATGATATGAGCAAAACTGTAGCTAGGAAAATTTGACCCGACATATTTGGCACAAATTACCCTAAAAACCACCTTGGTGTCGAATTTCTGACGGAGGCCATGAAATATTGTTGGTCAAAATACTGTTTTGGTAATATTCCCACCCATATGCATCATGTAAAACAAAAAAAACATACCTTCAAAAATTTGGTTTTGGTATATGCAAATTTAATACCAAACCTACGGGTGCAAGGGGAAAAGCCGTAGGACTTCGAACCAACGTAGGACGCCATCATTGAGAGGCTCGAGCGCGAGCTGGCAGCTGCAAAATTGCAAAGGGCCGCCGTTGCTGCCGCGCCGCCCACGATTTTCATCACGCCGCCTCTCCCCCCAGCGAGCTTCGCTGCATGCAAGCCTGGCGAAGGCGTGCCCCATTCCTGTCATATCTGCTCCAGCTGCTCCAGTTGCTCCAGCTGCTCCAGCTGCTCCAGCTGCTCCAGCTGCCCCAGCTGCCCCAGCTGCTCCAGCTGCCCCAGCTGCCCCAGCCGCTCCAGCTGCCACCGCTGTGTTTGTCCCGGCTGTGAAGAAGGTATAGTGAAGCCTGCAACCAACGATAGGGGTCAGGTGGCTGCAGCCAGCCAAGCGGGTAGCAAGGCAGGCAATAAGGCGGGCGAGGAAGCGGGCAAGAAGCCAGCCAAGAAGAAAGAAGAACGTCCTCCCCCGCTGGATATGGGCCTCCCCCATTTTCTTTCCATGCTGTCCAGCAAGGCCACCGTGCGGCTCGAACCGGTAGAGCCCGTGGTTGGGTTGTTTGTTGTGGCCCAGCGCTTCCAGCTTGTCCAGCCGGAGCAGCTCGTGACACGATCATTTGGGAGTTCGGCAAGTTGAGTGCCTTCAATGTGCGGAAGAAGAGAGATCCATGGGAGATCAAGTTTACTGCATACACCGGCCAGACCGAGACCTACCAGTTTAACCTCAACAATTTGCCGCGGGGTGCAGACAGCCAGGAACTGTTTGCCTGGGTCGTGCTCGATAACGTGACAGATGACGACCTCAAAGCGTACGGGGAGGTCAAGCGGCGCGAGGTGTACGCCAAGGCACAGGCGGGGGCAGAGGACAAGCAGCAAGGAAAGGGCAAGAAGAGGACGGCGGCGGAGATGGAGGCCGAGCCACCGGCGAGGGCAGAGGACAAGAAGCAGGGAGAGGGCAAGAAGACGACGGCGGTGGAGATGGAGGGGGGGGGTCAAGGCAGCCGCCCAAAGCCCTCCAAAGGCCAAAGCCGAGGCGGCGAGGGAGGGGGAGGGCAGTTCCAAGGAGAAGGCGGGAGAGGGGCCCAGTTTGGACACAGAGATTGAGGGACACGCTTCCACATCAGCAGGGGGGTCGAGATCCAAGAAGACCATGTCAGGCAACAGTCTGCCGTCTACCCTGATGTCACCTCATGAAATGCGTCAGCCAGCTTTTTCCGATGCCGGACCACCAGAGCCGCCGGGCATGACAGAAGCAGAATTGCAATTGGCAAAGCTGGAGGCTGTGCTAATGAAGCAGAAGGCTCTTGTGCAGCAGCAAAAACAAGCCAATGCTGCGGAATCGCAGGCGACCACCTTGGTAGGTCCTCACTGAATGGCAAGTATTTTTTTGTTTTGCCATGACGATATTGATCTGCATGAACTGATTGATTTTTTTGTGTGTGGTGCATCATTGTGTGGGTCCCCACATGTTTTTCTGACATCATCTTTTGTTTTCCTTATCTTCCTTGGCAGGTCGATTGGACCCGCCAAGAGGAGGCGGCGAGGCGCCGCGCTGGCCCTGTGGACGAATCCGAGGACTCTGACAGTGATGGCGGCAGTGTAGACTCGCCCCCCTCCAAGGTTAGTTGGTTTTGTTACTCCACTGCCTTTTGTATTTGCATGTAAGGGACAGGTGTTTTTGCATGCACTGCACAGTTTATCAATGCTATGGTATTCCTTACTTGTTGCCCATGCTAAGGTGACCTGTGAGCCCGCCCTTTTGCTAGCCACCTTTAAAATATTTTATGATAAAAAAACTGTTGCCTTGATTGCACTGCTGAAACAGTGCTCCTGAAATTATGCTAGCAGTGCTTGCTGCCAGCATAATCTGTTTCTCACTCTCTCGTGGTTTCTCATTTTTCTCACTTTTCTTAGTTTTCTCAAATCTTGTGATATCTCACTTTTCTCAGTCCGAGTGAATTCTCACTTTTCTATCAGATTTTCAATTTCTCAATTTTTTCTTAGCTCTTCTCAATTTTTCTCACCCCCTTTTCTCGGGTAATTCTCACTTTTTCTCAGGTTATTCTCAGCTGCTTCTCAGTTTTTCTCAAGTTTTGTCACGTTTTTCTCAGGTTTTCTCAGGTATTCTCAATATTCTCAATCCTGACTTCCTAGTGCAGCGTTGGCTTGTTTTTGCTGCTGCACAAGAGCCTTCTGCTTCATTAGCATAGCCTCCAGCTTTGCCAATTGCAATTCTGCTTCTGTCATGCCCGGCGGCTCTGGTGGTCCGGCATCGGAAAAAGTTGGCTGACGCATTTCAGGAGGTGACATCAGGGTAGACGGCAGACTGTTGCCTGACATGGTCTTCTTGGATCTCGACCCCCCTGCTGATGTGGAAGCGTGTCCCTCAATCTCTGTGTCCAAACCGGGCCCCTCTCCCGCCTTCTCCTCGGAACTGCCCTCCCCCTCCCCCGCCGCCTCGGCTTTGGCCTTTGGAGGGCTTTGGGCGGCTGCGCCTTGACCCCCCCCTCCATCTCCACCGCCGTCGTCTTCTTGCCCTCTCCCTGCTTCTTGTCCTCTGCCCCCGCCGGTGGCTCGGCCTCCATCTCCGCCGCCGTCCTCTTCTTGCCCTTTCCTTGCTGCTTGTCCTCTGCCCCCGCCTGTGCCTTGGCGTACACCTCACGCCGCTTGACCTTGCCGTACGCTTTGAGGTCGTCATCTGTCACGTTATCGAGCACGACCCAGGCAAACAGCTCCTGGCTGTCTGCACCCCGCGGCAAATTGTTGAGGTTAAACTGGTAGGTCTCGGTCTGGCCGGTGTATGCGGTAAACTTGATCTCCCATGGATCTCTCTTCTTCCGCACATTGAAGGCACTCAACTTGCCGAACTCCCAAATGATCGTGTCACGAGCTCCTCCGGCTGCGCAAGCTGGAAGCGCTGGGCCACAACAAACAACCCAACCACGGGCTCTACCGGTTCGAGCCGAACGGTGGCCTTGCCGGACAGCATGGAAGAAAATGGGGGAGGCCCGTATCCAGCGGGGGAGGACGTTCTTCTTTCTTCTTGGCTGGCTTCTTGGTTGGCTTCTTGGCTGGCTTCTTGGCTGGCTTCTTGCCCGCTTCCTCGCCCGCCTTATTGCCTGCCTTGCTACCCGCTTGGCAGGCTGCAGCCACCTGACCCCCATTGTTGGTTGCAGGCTTCACTACCTTCTTCACAGCCGAGACAAACACAGCGGTGGCAGCTGGAGCGGCTGGGGCAGCTGGGGCAGCTGGAGCAACTGGGGCAGCTGGAGCAGCTGGGGCAGCTGGAGGAGCTGGGGCAGCTGGAGCAGCTGGGGCAGCTGGAGCAGCTGGGGCAGCTGGAGCAGCTGGGGCAGCTGGAGCAGCTCGGGCAGCTGGAGCAGCTCGGGCAGCTGGAGCAGCTCGGGCAGCTGGAGCAGCTGGGGCAGCTGGAGCAGCTGGGGCAGCTGGAGCAGCTGGGGCAGTTGGAGCAGCTGGGGCAGCTGGAGCAGCTGGGGCAGCTGGAGCAGCTGGGGCAGCTGGAGCAGCTGGGGCAGCTGGAGCAGCTGGGGCAGCTGGAGCAGCTGGGGCAGCTGGAGCAGCTGGGGCAGCTGGAGCAGCTGGGGCAGCTGGAGCAGCTGGGGCAGCTGGAGCAGCTGGGGCAGCTGGAGCAGCTGGAGCAACTGGAGCAGCTGGAGCAGATATGACAGGAATGGGGCACGCCTTCGCCAGGCTTGCATGCAGCGAAGCTCGCTGGGGGGAGAGGCGGCGTGATGAAAATCGTGGGCGGCGCGGCAGCAACGGCGGCCCTTTGCAATTTTGCAGCTGCCAGCTCGCGCTCGAGCCTCTCAATGATGGCGTCCTGCGTCGGTTCGAAGTCCAACGGCTTTTCAACGTCGGACTCACAGGAAACGAGCATCAGCGTATCAAGTCCACAGAATGAAAACTGCGCACGATAATCAGCTAAGTACTGATGAAAGCGTCACAACAGCAATTCACGCCAGGGAAATAACACCGAAGCATGCATGGGCCGCCCTGAACATGAACTATCACGACATTCACATTCCACCATGCAAAAACTGAATACAATATATTTACCTTGCCCGGCTGTGTGGTAATGACGATATTGGTCAGGGAGCTGAGAGGTGCCCTGCTGCCGGTGTGCTTTTTGTCCGCCTTGTCTGGCCGAGGGTTGGGTGGTGCCAGCTTTTTACGCTTCTTGATGGCGGGCTGGTCATCGTCCTCACTGTCATCGTCATCATCACCGTTTCCAGCCGAGCCGTCATCCTTGTGGTTGGAGAGGTATCGAAACCACTGCGCCTCAATCAATATATTTTGTCGCCGAAAAAAGCACGGGTTGAGCGGGTGCTTGTTTCCGCTTCCCTGCATCAAACTTTTCTAGGCTGCGTTTATACTGCTCCTTCGCCTCCGAAAATGCAGTTGAAGCCAATGCCCCTACCCACGGACAAATGACATGCAGCCGTTCAACGCAGTTTGAGAACTGGTGGGAATCCTGGTATTTCTTAACTATGCCGGGAACTAAATACTTTTCCGTAAGGGTTGCAATCGTTCTCCAACGCGTCGTTTGATATAGTTTCGCGGGCGCCTGGAGGAGGGGCTGAGACTCATCCACAAATTTATTTGCTGTGAACCTCTCCTTCACCTCGTCTGCGGCTACCTGTCGTGGCTGCCGATGGTTTTTCATCGCCATCGTTTACCCCACGAGGAGTCGAGGACACCATACCATCAGCTAGTCACATCTTCCCATATGCGCAAGGGTTAAGGCGTTCAAACAACGCGCCTAGCCGCCAACTGCCTGAGGTGCAAGCGCAACGTCCAGCTCAGGTTTACTTTTGGTCGTTGATGGGTTTAGATCGGACGACAAGGAGACGGTACGCGCCTCGAGAATTGGAAATTGCGCCAAAAGCTTTCCACGGCCAGATGCGGGGAGGTCCACCTATTGGAACCTGTTACACTAAATCTCTGTCGACTTGGTCCACGTGGGATCCTATTTAATAATTTGGCAAGCGAACGCCGTCCGCCATTATTTAGGGCATCGCGGAGTACACCTCCAATCCCGTGAGCGCGGGCGAGCAGGCAGCCAATCGAGGAGACAGCCGGGGTCGAGTACACTGGATCCCTACCGTTGCAATTTTGCCGGCACAACCCTCGTACATTTACCACAGCGAGACACGTCGCGGCCGTCTCATGCAGGCTCTGACAAAGCTCCGTTGGAACGAAGTAACTGCAATTCACCCCAATTGCAGGGTGGCCGTTCGACCCCAAACCATCAACGGCCTGGCGACGTTGCGCCGACTTTGCAAGGCAACGACAACAAGACGTGTACCTTGGCAATCAGGGGAACTGCGCGGCAGGGCAGCCATAGCGTTGAGGTCTCCCATATTGACTGGGACAATAAACCAAATGATGGTCGACCATCGCCCTGGATCCAGCTAGGCCGAAAAGCCATGAGTTAGGGTAGGAGGGCCTGCATCAACTGATGCAGGCCCTCCACAGCGCTTGCCGGGTTTTTCTTTGCTAGTTTGACGGAAATGGCGGGCACGATGCACGGCTCCGTGGATGAGTACATGATGGGCGAGCCGGCTGCCGATGACAAAGCCAATGTTGATGCCCGCAAGTGGGAGGAGGCCCGTGAGTTTGCCTACAATTATGAGGAAACTGCGAAACGCATTCATGCTGACACCACGCTCTATCCGGGGTCGTCCAGGACGTCCATTGTAACGTGGTTGGAACTCTTGTCCTTGCTTGGAAAGAACGGCGCATCTGCGCAGTTTGCTGATGAGCTTTTCAAGTTTATCTAGCTCCGACATTCTGCCGGCGGGAAACCAGGTACCGCATTCAGTTGGTACAGCCCGGTCCGTGATGAAAAATCTTGGACTTGGCTACCAAGTTTTCGATGCCTGCCCATGGGACTTGTATCTGTATAAAGACAAGACTGTAAACCAATGCCCTGAATGCCACCGGAACCGTTTCGAGACTTATGAAGACCGTAATGGAGAGACCGTGGTCACCAGTAGACCGCACCGGCAGGTTCGCAAGTTTTCTCTCAAGGATCGGATCCGGGCTCTTTTCAGAATACCCGAGATGTCACGAGCATTCCAGTACGCATGGGAGAATCGATCCAAGAAGCCTGACGGACCCAAGAAGAAGATCCATGGGATTTAAGGTCAGTTTGGCCTTCCCGGTTTTTTGCTTTCACTAATTTTATTTTTCGCCCATCAAGTTTGACTTAAGTTTGTTCTAGTTCACTGTGTCCTGTTTTTGTTGCAAAGTCTTCTCTGTGTTTCTCTGGATAAAGGTTACTTGTGCTAAAATTTTCACGTGCTTGCATATTTCCCTTGGCTTTTGTTCACTTTCGTGCACCGTCCGGCAGATTCCAGGTCCTGGCAGCGCATGGCTGATGAGTACCCCTAGCTTGCCCAGGATCCACGCAACCTTGTGATCGGGGTGTGCTTCGACGGTGTCTGTCCTCGCTTCTGGGTAGACACGTACTCCTGCTGGCCCCTATTTGCCATTTTTTTCAACCTCCCCGAGTGGGCCTCCATCAACAAGCATTTTTGTCCTATGGTGCTCCTTGTGGGTGCTCACAAAGGGAAAGCCCCGAAGAAAATGCGCATCTTCCTTGAACTTCTTGTCGATGACCAGGTGCGCCAGCTGTTTGAGGGCTTCTATATCTGCGACGTCATGGATGGGAACGATGAGACTGGAAACTTCATCACTGCGTTAATTTATGTCTTGCTCCTCCTGACTACTGTATGCACGAGTACCCGGCACTTTCAAAGCTCATCAACATGCCGGACGCAGGGTATGACGGCTGCCTAAAACATGGTCCCAAATGGAAGGGCATCTTCTTTTCAAAGGGCAAGATTGTGTTCCTTGGCAATAACCGCATGCTACCTCTCGACGACCCACAGCGTGGCACCACGGAGCCAGACCCTGGCGTCATGACCTACGCTGAGTACCTGAAAAATTGCGAGGACAAATGAGCGCCTGCCTGAGGCTTTTTCGCGGCTGCCGTACTGGCCGAAGCTTCCACACCGTAACGCAATCGACGAATTCCATCTGGCTTCGAACTTCCTTCTGCGCTTGGTGAATTGCACCAAGGTTAAGTAAATTACTTGTATTGTGGTGTTTCTTTTAAATTTGCACTTTCTATTTTTTAATTCAGAAAATGCTGCATGCATGGCACTTGCTGGCCAGCATTTTTGTACTTTCATATTAATGGGTTTCGTATCCTACTATTGCTTCATTTCGCTGCATGGCTGTGCAGGTGGCGCTGCCCCCAAGAGGGTGCGGTTGCGACTCGAGGAGCTCGGTGTAAATCCCGAATTGTGGATGACGAGGGAGGAGTGCACGACAGTTGCTCGTGATGGAACCGAGAAGACCTCTGTCAAGTACACGGGCAGGCAACCCGGTTTTGAGCTGACCAAGGAAGAGAAGAAAGAAATCAAGGGTGAGTTTTGCGCTAGGTTTAAAGATTTCCCTGCTATTTTGTTTGATTTTTCTTCTTATGTTATCGAATTAGTATATTCTGCTCAATTTGCTTTGGCTCCCCGCATTTGTTTGTCTTGTGGGGGCTTTGGTGGCTGAATGTAATGGTCAGCTGAGTATCGGTTGTTGGATGGGAACCTGAACTTTTTGTTGGTTTGATGATGGCCTTTTTCCCATTTTGCTGGTAACTGGTTTCATGCATGTTTGGCAGGTAAGGTTGTGGCATTTATCTGACTTTTTTTTCATGGCTTTGTGTGGGATTCTTTTGTTTTTATGCAGCCCTTGAGAGGCGCCTCTGAATGTCCCTGCCCGACTGCTTTTCAGGACGGATAGTCGGGCTGCTGTGCGACGGTAAAGCTGAGCAAAAGGCCAAGACGCATGACAAAATTGTCTATATCTGCAAGTTCTTACCTGTGATGCTGCGTGGTCGTCTGCACCCGGTTGCCCGTGGGGCGTTTCTGGAAGCTTCGGCGGCCTGGGATGCTGCTTTCAGTGGCAGAATTCTCACGCAGGAGGAGCTAGATGAGGTTGGCATGATTTCTGATTTGGCACGCCGCAAAGGTGAAAACCATTTGCGTTCAGTGCCGGTCCGCGGAAAACGCGGAAAACGCGATCTGGCATGATGTTTGTGCGGCAGTGGCCAGGATGGAGGGGGTCATTCCCGCCAGTGAAATGTCTCGGTCGATGTACGCTGCAGCCCATTTGGCAGCTCAGATCTCGGAGCTTGGCCCCCCGGACGGCAGGAGCATGGCGTGGGGCGAGAGACAAATGAAAGTGGCTTGTTCTGGACCCATGTTGAACAACAACATCGAGCACTCCATGGGGCGGTCATTCGTGGAGTTCGAGGAGCTGACGCTCCTGTCATCCATCATCCATGAGACCTCCGGGGTAAGTATATTCTCAATGTGGTTTGTCATTAAGAATTGTCATCTGGATTTGTTCATATTTTTTTTCATGATTGTCCTTCACCTTTGCTGATTCCATGTTTTTTTTTTCCATGCAAATGATCTCATGCGTGCAGGTCAAGAGCAAACACTACATCTGGGACATTCTGACCTCAGACCCGGCCTCCCGGGTTGAAGACCTGGGCAAGAGGCCTCCTCGCAAGGGGCGGTACGAGTTTTCCCTAGACGAGCTGAAGGAGGTGCGGGCATTGCCGGTGCAAGAGGCGCTGCCAAAAGCGACCTACGATGACCCGGCGATCAATGGAGACGAGAAGTATTGGTAAGCTTTTTTATGCAAGTTGTGTTTTTCTGAATTATACTTGTATTGGCTGTTTGCTGCAGGTTTATCAGTTGTGTATACTCACATGTTAGTTACACTAAGGGGTCAATTCCTTTGGATGTCATCTTTGATAACAGTCACTTTGCATTTTCGCCCCCTGAAACTTGTTCGCTGACCTGAATACCACCTTGTATTCTTGTGCGTGTGTATGTATTTTGCAGGGGTCTCCACAGCAAAAAGGATCCAGATTACGTGCAGACGTGGGGAACATTAAACCAGGAGCCTCTTGTGCCCAAGCGCATCAAGGCGGCTGTGGCTGGGGTGGTAGGCACGGCAGATGAACACGATAGAGTGCACTTGTACGGCTTGATCAACTATCGCACCGAGCATGCTGACAATACACAAGCCATGCGGCACCGTAGTTCTGGGATTGCATACCATGGGCCGGATCGTGAGTTGGGGTTTGGGGTAATCACGCACATTTTGCAGACGACTATTGTTGCACCTACTGTAGAATGGCCCAAGCAGTTGGTGCTTAGGGTCGAGCTTTTCGACCCTAGTCAGGTGGCTCACCGTCCTAGTGAAAGGTTGATCCTTATCAGCAGTGCCAAGGCCTTCCGTACCCCCAAGTTAGTTTTACCTACATCTGTGAGCTCAGTGGGGTATGTGGTGGACGAGTGCTATGAGCCTGAAATGGCGGTGATTATGGCGAAGCTGCCATGGAACATGGCCAACGATGCGCAAGGGCCTTTTAGCGATGTTGTGTCGCGCTCGCTGGGCATTGACAGGAACGATCAGCCCTTGTATGTCATTTCAGATTACGAAGTGCCAGCAGAACCTGCCACTTCCGCGAAGAAGAAGAAGAAGAAGAAGAAGAAGAAGAAGAAGAAGAAGAAGAAGAAGAAGAAGAAGAAGAAGAAGAAGAAGAAGAAGAAGAAGAAGAAGAAGAAGAAGAAGAAGAAGAAGAAGAAGAAGAAGAAGAAGAAGAAGAAGAAGAAGAAGAAGAAGAAGAAGAAGAAGAAGAAGAAGAAGAAGAAGAAGAAGGTGAAGAAGAAGAAGGTGAAGAAGAAGAAGAAGAAGAAGAAGAAGAAGAAGAAGAAGAAGAAGAAGAAGAAGAAGAAGAAGAAGAAGAAGAAGAAGAAGAAGAAGAAGAAGAAGAAGAAGAAGAAGAAGAAGAAGAAGAAGAAGAAGAAGAAGAAGAAGAAGAAGAAGAAGAAGAAGAAGAAGAAGAAGAAGAAGAAGAAGAAGAAGAAGAAGAAGAAGAAGAAACAGCCTCCCGCTAAGAAGAAGCAGAAAGCGGCACCCAGCAAAGCGCCAAAGCCACGGGGGGCTAAGGATGCTGCTGCTTCGGTGGCAGGTCCAAGCTCTGCGCCGACACGCACTACAGTAGTGGCAGGCGCCGTGCGGCGGTGGACTATGGAGAGACAAGTGGTGGCGAGGACGCCTCTGATGACATTGATGAGGACACCTCAGATGACACTCATGACAGTGATGAGGCTGAGGCTGAGTTTTGGTGACCAATATGAGGCTATGGCCTGGATTCCTTGTTTCTTTCACAACCATATTTATTTATTCTATTTTAATGAACCATCTCTACCATGCTCACCGCTTGCAATGTGATGCGTTTGTATCAAGTGTGTGAATCTCCTCGTTCTCAGTCCCTGTGGTTTTCTCAGTTTTCTCATTCCTTGTGATTTTCTCAGTTTTCTCAGCTCTTGTGGTTTTCTCAGTTTTCTCAGTTGTGGCCTTGGACTCGTTTGAGAAAATTGAGAATGATTCTCATTTTTTCTCAGCACTTCTCAGGCCATTTCTCATATTTCCTGAGAAATTTCTCAAATTCTGAGAAAAACCTGAGAATTTTCTCAGAAATTCTCAATTTTCCGAGAAAATTCTCAGAAAACCCCTGAAATTGAGAAAATCTGAGAAAAAACTGAAAATATTCTCTACCCCCTCTTCCTAGTGAAGGCAGGACCAGCCGTTGGCTCCACTATTAATAACCCTGTCCACCGGCGCGGGAATAAACTCAACTCAACTCAACTCAACTCAACTCAACTCAACTCAACTCAACTCAACTCAACTCAACTCAACTCAACTCAACTCAACTCAACTCAGCTCAACTCAACTCAACTCAACTCAACTCAACTCAACTCAACTCAACTCAACTCAACTCAACTCAACTCAACTCAACTCAACTCAACTCAACTCAACTCAACTCAACTCAACTCAACTCAACTCAACTCAACTCAACTCAACTCAACTCAACTCAACTCAACTCAACTCAACTCAACTCAACTCAACTCAACTCAAGTCAACTCAACTCAAGTCAACTCAACTCAACTCAACTCAACTCAACTCAACTCAACTCAACTCAACTCAACTCAACTCAACACAACTCAACTCAACTCAAGTCAAGTACAGTCAACTCGACTCGACTCGACTCGACTCGACTCGACTCGACTCGACTCGACTCGACTCGACTCGACTCGACTCGACTCGACTCGACTCGACTCGACTCAACTCGACGCGACGCGACGCGACGCGACGCGACGCGACGCGACGCGACGCGACGCCACGCCACGCCACGCCACGCCACGCCACGCCACGCCACGCCACGCCACGCCACGCCACGCCACGCCACGCCACGCCACGCCACGCCACGCCACGCCACGCCACGCCACGCCACGCCACGCCACGCCACGCCACGCCACGCCACGCCACGCCACGCCACGCCACGCGACGCGACGCGACGCGACGCGACGCGACGCGACGCGACGCGACGCGACGCGACGCGACGCGACGCCACGCGACGCCACGCGACGCCACGCGACGCCACGCCACGCCACGCCACGCCACGCCACGCCACGCCACGCCACGCCACGCCACGCCACGCCACGCCACGCCACGCCACGCCACGCCACGCCACGCCACGCCACGCCACGCCACGCCACGCCACGCCACGCCACGCCACGCCACGCCACGCCACGCCACGCCACGCCACGCCACGCCACGCCACGCCACGCCACGCCACGCCACGCCACGCCACGCCACGCCACGCCACGCCACGCCACGCCACGCCACGCCACGCCACGCCACGCCACGCCACGCCACGCCACGCCACGCCACGCCACGCCACGCCACGCCACGCCACGCCACGCCCACGCCACG
Organism: Mesostigma viride; assembly: GCA_009746045.1. Lineage (NCBI taxonomy): Eukaryota > Viridiplantae > Streptophyta > Mesostigmatophyceae > Mesostigmatales > Mesostigmataceae > Mesostigma > Mesostigma viride. The sequence continues at coordinate 4,297,537 of RPFO01000276.1, forward strand.
CCACGCCACGCCACGCCACGCCACGCCACGCCACGCCACGCCACGCCACGCCACGCCACGCCACGCCACGCCACGCCACGCCACGCCACGCCACGCCACGCCACGCCACGCCACGCCACGCCACGCCACGCCACGCCACGCCACGCGACTCAACTCAACTCAACTCAACTCAACTCAACTCAACTCAACTCAACTCAACTCAACTCAACTCAACTCAACTCAACTCAACTCAACTCATCTCAACTCAACTCAACTCAACTCAACTCAACTCAACTCAACTCAACTCAACTCAACTCAACTCAACTCAACTCAACTCAACTCAACTCAACTCAACTCAACTCAACTCAACTCAACTCAACTCAACTCAACTCAACTCAACTCAACTCAACTCAACTCAACTCAACTCAACTCAACTCAACTCAACTCAACTCAACTCAACTCAACTCAACTCAACTCAACTCAACTCAACTCAACTCAACTCAACTCAACTCAACTCAACTCAACTCAACTCAACTCAACTCAACTCAACTCAACTCAACTCAACTCAACTCAACTCAACTCAACTCAACTCAACTCAACTCAACTCAACTCAACTCAACTCAACTCAACTCAACTCAACTCAACTCAACTCAACTCAACTCAACTCAACTCAACTCAACTCAACTCAACTCAACTCAACTCAACTCAACTCAACTCAACTCAACTCAACTCAACTCAACTCAACTCAACTCAACTCAACTCAACTCAACTCAACTCAACTCAACTCAACTCAACTCAACTCAACTCAACTCAACTCAACTCAACTCAACTCAACTCAACTCAACTCAACTCAACTCAACTCAACTCAACTCAACTCAACTCAACTCAACTCAACTCAACTCAACTCAACTCAACTCAACTCAACTCAACTCAACTCAACTCAACTCAACTCAACTCAACTCAACTCAACTCAACTCAACTCAACTCAACTCAACTCAACTCAACTCAACTCAACTCAACTCAACCCCTCGATCAGCAGTGACTTGTGAGCTACGTCGAGCAAACATCGACTCCACTTTTGCGTTGTGACTTTGTGATCGTTGAGCGTTCAAACTCGCAATCGTGCACAACCCCGCGGCTCGCACCGCGCAGCGCCGGACTTTGAACGGAACGGTTGGAACCGCAAACTGCCGATAAACGTACAGTTACAGTAACCAGTAGTCAACAATGAAAACCACAGGTATTTCCATATTTGCCGTCCTGCTAAACCCTATAAAACGCTTGGTCCTGCCTTTGCCGGACAACCATTGGAGCATGGTATAAATTGCGGCGACAACGATTTCTGATTGTTGGCTGACAGACTGACAGCGGACAATTAATTAACGCGAAGTCACTAAAGCAAATAGGCAGTGAGAACATTCTACACAAGAGCTCTTAGTTCGGGCTTTAGAGAAGTAGTACCTTCCTGTCAATTAATGGAACAAGGATACGGTGCCGGCATCCGTTTATTCCGAAGCCGGTACGGGCAAGGCTAGGGAACTGGCGTTGGAATAAACTGAACTGAACAAAACTGAAATGAAAGCCGTTATGGTGCCGTGAAATAGCCGCATGACGACAGCGCCGTTCCAAACTTTCGACTTCGCGCCCGACCTCTCCCAACTGTTACCTATTAGACCCGGCGTTTGTCGGCTTGGTCCAACGATGAGTGTCACGAAAAATTATTAGTTTGAAGTGGTTGCGATAAGGCAACGCAACCCTGCACCTAGCCGCACCATGCATTCCATAAACGCCCACAGCAGCCATGTTAGGCCGGAATAGACACAGCATTTCCAGTGGTTGAATGGAGTCTGCAAGTATTTCTCAAAGTCGCTCTGTTTGATGCAGCATGTGTGAAAGAGCTCCTCACAGAGGGTTTTACCCTTATTCCTTTAGGGGAGGCAGCGCCCCAAGCAGGCTGCTTTAGTGCTTCTTGGGAGCGTCTGCTCCGTGGGTTTTGTAGTAGATCCTCAGTATGCCCCAGAGATTGTGATTGTGCACTGCAAATCGCCATGGCAGATGGTGAAGGAAACCAGTGCTGCTGCCCAGCATGTACTGTCCCGTGCTGCGAGTGTTCAGTTGAAAACTACTGGTGTTTATGCTGACATGAACCTAGAACACAAGTTGATCCTTAGTTTTAAGCGAAAGGACGTTGCTGCACGAGCCCGTTCACGTGGCAAGGGCACGGCCGAGGAGGAGGCACAAGAAGATAGCGCCGCACCCACAGCGGCAGAGCCACAAGCTACCACTGGCCGGGGCCGAGGCCGTTCACGTGGCAAGCGAACTGCTGGCACAGGACCAAGCAGGTCGCGTGGGAAGCGCAGGTCTGTGGCAGGGACTAGTTGCAGAACGTCGAGCCCTGAAAGCGAAGGCATGCCTGCACAGAGGAGAAGTGATAGGCGCCGTGCTACAGTAAATTATGCAGACAACTCTGACAGTCCTGCATACACTGATGATGAGTGGACTTGATTTTTGTTTGTGGCATGCACAGTTTTTGCCTGCCTTTCACACCATAATTTTGAATTTTAATCTACATTTTATGTCGAAGGCATCCATCCCTATAATGCATGAGTGTGCTGTCTCATGGACTTGAGAGTCTCAAGTGCCATGCTCTGTTTTTGACTCGGGCTGTTTTTCTTTGCGGTTTTCTGAGAAAAATCTCAGGGTCATGAGAAAATCTCAGGATCCTGAGTTTTTTAGCTTTTTCTCAGGGTTGTGAGGTTTTTTTTCTCAGGTAGTTCTTGCAAAACCAAGGCTTTTTGGAATCTCAGGGCAATCTCAGATTTTGAGCGAGTCAATCTCAGGCATTTCTCAGAATTTCTCAAAACTAGACCCCTTTTTTCTCAAGAAAATCTCATGACTTGAGAAAAAAGGAGACTGATTCTCAGGTTTTCTCAGGATGTCTTGAAAAAAATCTCAGGAAATCTCAGGATCTTATCAAAAATCTGTTAAACAACCTCAAAATTTGAGAAAAAATCTCAGGAACGGAAGAAAAATCTCAACGCGGTTCTCCTAGTGTGGAGAAAACCTTGTCCTTGGAGATATTATATGTGATGCACGGCCTCCGTCGGAAAGCCTTGTCCGCGGAGATACGATGCCTGCCCTTTGGTGGGGAAAACCTTGTCCGCGGAGATACGATGCCTGGCCTCGGCTGGGGAATATTTTACACGATGCCTGCCTCCGCTGGGGAAAACCTTGTCCGCGGATATACGATGCCTGGCCTCCGCTGGGGAAAACCTTGTCCGCGGATATACGATGCCTGGCCTCCGCTGGGGAAAACCTTGTCCTCCGCTGATGGTGCGCGTGGCGCCGTCGACGTGCACATCCAAATGCAATGGACTGGTGAATCTGACGTGGTGGTACTGACCACATGGGCCGGGGGCTTCACCTCAATGCTGTCTACCCCACCTGATCGGATGATGTCAGCCAGGGTTGCCATGCGCGCCTTGTCAGTATGGCTGTAACATTCCTGGCGCGCGGCTGTCCAGGTCCTGTGGTCTACGAGGTAACTGTTAAACTAGTGAAGGCAGCGCTTCTCTTTGCAACAATAGCGCATCACCATGTCGCCCGTAACAGCAGCCAACTTCTGCAGACGAAGCGCGGCTGTTCTCTGCTTGCCAAGACGTTTGGCTTCAGTTGGCGGTTCCTGTACGCCATCGCGGAATGAAAATTCGTAATCGGGATCGTCGGCATCCCAGCTGTCATCCAATCTGCCATCCCACATGAGTACATCCGGCTCCATTGCGTCATCGCCCATTGTGCCTACTCCGCCAGCATTCTCCCCATCTGTAAGCGCAACAACCTGGATTCCCAAGCTCAGACTGCGATAGTAGAAACTTCACACCTAGGTACCTGGACGCAGCTATCCTACCATTACTATGTAGCCACAACTCATTATGTCACGTAGATCGGCCACCTCTAGTCTAGGTCCTGTCTGTTTTTGTCACCATTAAATAGCATCCGCATTTCATACCATTCGTCCCCTGCAAAATCGAGAGGCGCCATTTAATTCGCACAACAAACGCTACAGCAGATTATTAGCAGCCCGTTGTCTCACGTGCAGCACCTCTTTAAGACATTGTAATAGCACTGATGACACCGTGGCGTTGCTTGACAGCTAGCTCATCATGCCTGCGTACCTCTCACGCACTGTCTTCGGAGGAGGTTCCGACTTAGGATCGAGATACGATGCCTGGCCTCCGCTGGGGGAAAACCTTGTCCGCGGAGATACGATGCCTGGCCTCCACTAGGGAAGCCTTGTCCGCGGAGATACGATGCCTGGCCTCTGCTGGGGAAAACCTTGTCCTTGGAGATATTATATACGATGCACGGCCTCCGCCGGAAAGCGTTGTCCGCGGAGATACGATGCCTAGCCTTTGGTGGGGAAAACCTTGTCCGCGGAGATACGATGCCTGCCTCGGCTGGGGAAAACCTTGTCCGCGGAGATACGATGCGTGGCCTCGGCTGGGTAATATTTTATACGATGCCTGGCCTCCGCTTGGGAAGCCTTGTCCTCGGAGACACTCTGCATGCCACGGCAGCGGCGAAGCCTGGCTTCGGAGATACGATGCCTGGGCTCCGCGACTCTCGGGCGCCTCATTCAAACGCCGGATTTCCCGCCTGAGCTGGGGCTCCACTGTGCCTCTTGGAATGAAGTTAATGCCAAAAACGCTGGTATTCGGTGCTAAACGATTGTTGGCGATAATGAAGCAATGAGTAGTGCTGCGGAAAAGTGAGTAATCAATGTCAGAGAGCAACGGTCATGCCTGCTTTGCAGGCGAAAAGTGAAGGAAATTGGGAGCCGGAGCGTCCGAGGATGGCGTAACGAAGGAGGAGCTCTTGAGTGGCGCCAATCACCCGTGCAGTGGGTCGTGTGGAAAGCACGTCCACGGGATATGCACGGGGCTATTCAAGGACCCCAGTGCTGAAGAAGGGGCAGAATGGACGTGCCCCGAATGTTTTGCTGGGTCGTCCAAGCAAGACCAGGAAGCGACTCATTATGACAAGACCCCCCTCCCCCTCCCGGCCGGCATCAACTTTCATGCTCGGGTTTCCGAGGATGACCTGGCGGGGATGGAAGATCAGACTTCATAATTTGGGCGGGAAGGGCAAGGTTGCAGGGGACAAGAAGGACTTTGACAACAAGAAGGACGGTGACGACAAGATGGACTGTAGTGGCGATGACGATACTAGCACGGGTGCACACGTGGGTTCCTCCGACCTGACGGGGACCGATTCCATGGACAACGTCATGGAAAGTACCCCGGCCGACGAGCGTGGCAAAGGGTCGGCGTTCAATCGCTCCAAGCTGGAGGATGCCAAGATAAAATTGAAATTTCCTTCACCTCCAACGGTGCTCAAGACAGTGTCGGTCCAAGGTCGAAATGAGAGCAGTGACTGGCCATACGCGATACGCGTCGTACGCGGCCCCAGGTGTATAATGTATAATACGTGGTGTATAATGTATTATACGCTGATCGTACGCTAACTGTTGAAAACCCCTTTTTTGGCATGGTTTTGAGGGTTTCAACATTCTGAGCAACCAAGCATGGTCTGCTGGTGTTTTTGCCATACCTTTTGCCTATACATGACATATATAGCATGACCTTGGCATTGCCATCACTACCTAATTACAAGCATAGTTTCTAACGGTCTAACTTGATAGTTTCTCTTCAAAATCGAGACAACATGCAACTAAGTATCAATACCAGTATCAATTTACAACTCACTCGAAAGGATAATAAATTTGTAGAACTCAAGATATGCATGCACTATACATTGCCCCGAGGTGTCGATGACATTGAAGGGCGTCGATGGCATGGAAAGGCGCAAATGAATGCCTTGCACGGCTCCTCGTCCAGCTGCTCTTTGCTGAGCCCATAAGGTGCGGGCAAATTACCGTTGGTGAATTGGCCCTTTGATGATCCGCTTGGCCCAGCCGCCCCAGCAGCGCGCCCCCAGGTGTTGCTGGCATGAGCGGACACCCAGTTAGAGGCGTCGGTTTCTACAACGTCTGCAAGCCTGTCTTTAAGTGTCGCCCGCACATCAGCCTGCTTCTTGGCGTCACTAGTCGCCTTCCTCTTCCTGGTATTGCTTTCCTTCTCCGCCTGCTCGACCAGCAGCCTGTAACGGAGTACTCCATCATCCATGTAGTAGTTATTTGTCTGCTGCCCATTCTTGAGGATGCGCTCTTTGCTAATGTATGTCCAGACAGTTTCGGATGTGGCCTCTTCTTCATCGGGCCGCACATCATCATCGTGTTCCATGGACTCCTCATTCGTGTCAGCCATGCCTGGATGTCGATATGCTACGATGTAGGTGCAAGACGACCACGACGTTGCTGGCACACCTTATCACCTTCTTGATGATGAATCTTCAGCCTTCCCGCCTTCACATTCCCGCCTTCACGAGTCACAATGAACGCGCTTTTAGCTTTAGTGCATTATACACTAGCTAGCTCATCACACAATTATTTGTTCCTACTACAGGTCGGCGCGCCGCAGTCTAGGCAAGCAACGTGGGCTGTAAAATGATGCCAAAACCCACCTCGTAAGCCAAAAATACGCCAAAAATACGCGAAAATACGCAAAAATACGCGGCGCGTATGAAAGTACCCCATTTTCATTCGCGCCGCTCGCGTATCGCGAATAATACGCATCATACGGCGTATAATACGGCGTATGGCCGGTCACTGAATGAGAGCACCATATCTGTGGGAGGGAGTCCTGGTTTTTGAGCCGAATGCGGTATCATGGCTCTGACCGTCGTGAACCTTCACCCATGCATGGAGGCCAAATGTCGGCATCATTTTGTGCGGCTGGAAAAACAAGACCATGGGCGCTCTGTTAGCCCGGTAAACAAAGAATGCGAGCTACAAGTCGTTGCTGAGTTCGTTTACTCCTTCTATGACAAGGCCAGCACCCACCGGCATCCACTTTGAAACCAAGCCGTGTTCTTACGTACGGCACACCCCCGCCGTATTTACGCGTATGATACCGTTCGAAAGGTGACGCCGTGGAAAAGACCTGCTAAAATGCCTAAAATACCAGCTTTTTTATTTTTATGTTTATTTTTTTTCAAAAATACGGCTATTGCGTAAATTTACGGCGCGGGCTGGTCACTACACTTTTCCCCTAGGCCAATGGCGCGGCGCCGGCGCGACGCAGGGCTTTTGCCATGTGTAAGCAGCACTGTTGCTGCCAACTTGACCTAGCATGCAAGCAGCCTGGCCTGCACATTGAAATAATGCATTCTTGACTACTCTCGAACCTAACTCGTCGCCTATGGCGTCTGACCGCGCGGATGCTAGCAAGTGAGGGTCAGCTTTAAGTGCAAAACCACGGAGCTCGTCAGAATCAGCAAAAAAAGGTGCGCCGAAAGAACTCTTCTTTGCCTGGAACACAGCCGTCACTGCAACGGTGCGGTGTAAGCCCGGCCCTGTAGCCATATACCGCTTTCAGTGACGGCCTCCCTCCCATGGCTTTTTCATAGCGAGGCTAGGCCAGGATACGAACACCCATTGGCAATGTGGCGCTGGCACGGGCCAGCTCCTTCGGATGGGCCAGTAGTTACCCCGGGGCCTGGCCAGTCCTACAACACGGACCTATCCCGTGTTTGGGCGTAACAATTCCTAAAATAAATTAGTTTGGTCAGTCGAAAGTCATTTTGATATTGTTTGAGACTTTCGATAGTTATTATGTTAGATTCGGGGACTTGGCCGAGCTATTCCATCAGTCGGCCCAGGTACCCGTGGCTTTGCTTTCGGTTTGGTGTGTTACTGGTCTGTACCCGGGCCTACCACGTACCGGGTGCCAGACTGGCGGATACCATGTGTAAATCTACGGCTAATATTGCGTAGGGGTTGCGGCGCTAGAGGTCCGGCTCACAGCTGGCCCGCTGGCGTCGCACAGCCTAGGACAAATGTCGTAGGTGGCAATGGCTTTCGCATCTTTGGTTTGGAATGAAATCGACTTGAGTAAAACTCGTCTGCCGAACCAGGGGTCACATCTGGGCTGCACTAACGCCCTTCGTGCATTCCATGTACATGCATAATTTATCTAGTTGTGCATTCAGGGCCTAGCTAGTAATTCCGCGTACTAGCTAGAATTGGGCTACATTCCCGTAGTCCTGGCGGATAGCAAATTCCGGGTGCATTCAGGCGTAACCCATGCTAGACTAGGATGTTTCGGAGTCGCTGGTGCGGCTCGTAACATTCCTTTAACAGGCGTTGGGACCAAGGGGGGTACTCAAAACATAAATATCAGACACTAACGCTGAAAATTTCCAAAAGTTGGCCCTTGGACCCTACCTACCTAGCTTTCGGGTGCTTTACATAGCAAAACCTTGAGAAGCCAGGAACTCTGGGGGTCAAGATAGGAAGCAAAATGATCAGCTCCGCGAGCTCTACCGTTTGAGCATATTGGTGTATGGGAAAATTCCGGTTTTCTAAAGTGGGTCGTTGGCCGGCGCGACGCGATACTGGCACGGTACGGCGTTGGATAGCCGAAGCCTTGTAGTGGTGGCAGACGGCAGCATACTTCCGTGCCTAGGGGCAGCACCATCTTGCGGGCAACCCCCCCCCCCCCCCCTCTATGGTACCTGCCAAAGTTTTGACTGCAGATTTGGGTTCGGCTCGCCAAGTGCTATCAGTTTGTCCGTCAACCCGTTTCAAAATTCCGACCATACATGCAGGCAGCTAGCAGAAAATCCAAGTGTTTTGTTGTAAAAAAAACATATCGGCCCGGCACCCTACCTCCCTACTACCCTTTTAAGTTAACGGTTTTTGAGGCTCTATAACTTCTAACCTAGGTACCCCCTGGGGTTGCGACCAGTGGCAAACATGCTTGTTTTCGCGAGATCTACTCGAATTCAACGTTGTGTAAAATTTCTTGTTTTCCAGTACCATCCATGGTCCCAGCGCCTAGTAAAGGAATTTCTGTTAAAGGAAGTGTTGTAGGAGGCCAGGCCCCGGGGTAACTACTGGCCCATCCAAAGGAGCTGGCCGGTGCCAGCACCACATTGCCAATGGGTGTTCGTATCCTGGCCTAGCCTCGCTATGAAAAAGCCATGGGAGGGAGGCCGTCACTGAAAGCGGTATATGGCTACAGGGCCGGGCTTAGACCGTGCAAGCCAGGCGCCTGTCGACCGCACCGTTGCAATGACGGCTTAGTTCCAGGCAAAGTAGAGTTCTTTCGACGCACCTTTTTTTGCTGATTCTGGCGAGCTCCGTGGTTTTGCACTTAAAGCTGACCCTCACTTGCTAGCATCCGCGCGGTCAGACGCCATAGGCGACGAGTTAGGTTCGAGAGCAGTCAAGAATGCAAGGCCAGGCTGCTTGCATGCTAAGTCAAGTCGGCAGCAGCAGTGCTGCTTACACATGGCAAAAGCCCTGCGTCACGCCGGCGCAGCGCCATGATTGGCCTAGGGGAAAAGTGTATTGACCAGCCCGCGCCGTAAATTTACGCAATAGCCGTATTTTTGAAAAAATACGGTGCGACCTTTCAAACGGTATCATACGCGTAAATACGGCGGGGGTGTGCCGTACGTAAGAACACGGGTTGGTTTCAAAGTGGATGCCGGTGGGTGCTGGCCTTGTCATAGAAGGAGTAAACGAACTCAGCAACGACTTGTAGCTCGCATTCTTTGTTTACCGGGCTAACAGAGCGCCCATGGTCTTGTTTTTCCAGCCGAACAAAATGATGCCGACATTTTGCCTCCATGCATGGGTGAAGGTTCACGACGGCCAGAGCCATGATACCGCATTCGGCTCTAAAACCTTGACTCGCTCCCACAGATATGGTGCTCTCATTTCGACCTTGGACCGGCACTGTCTTGAGCACCGCTGGAGGTGAAGGAAATTTCAATTTTATCTTGGCATCCTCCAGCTTGGAGCGATTGAACGCCGACCCTTTGCCACGCTCGTCGGCCGGGGTACTTTCCATGACGTTGTCCATGGAATCGTTCCCCGTCAGGTCGGAGGAACCCACGTGTGCACCCGTGCTGGTATCGTCATCGCCACTACAGTCCATCTTGTCGTCACCGTCCTTCTTGTTGTCAAAGTCCTTCTTGTCCTCTGCAACCTTGCCCTTCCCGCCCAAATTATGAAGTCTGATCTTCCATCCCCGCCAGGTCATCCTCGGAAACCCGAGCATGAAAGTTGATGCCGGCCGGGAGGGGGAGGGGGGTCTTGTCATAATGAGTCGCTTCCTGGTCTTGCTTGGACGACCCAGCAAAACATTCGGGGCACGTCCATTCTGCCCCTTCTTCAGCACTGGGGTCCTTGAATAGCCCCGTGCATATCCCGTGGACGTGCTTTCCACACGACCCACTGCACGGGTGATTGGCGCCACTCAAGAGCTCCTCCTTCGTTACGCCATCCTCGGACGCTCCGGCTCCCAATTTCCTTCACTTTTCGCCTGCAAAGCAGGCATGACCGTTGCTCTCTGACATTGATTACTCACTTTTCGGCAGCACTACTCAATGCTTCATTATCGCCAGCAATCGTTTAGCACCGAATACCAGCGTTTCTGGCGTTAACTTCATTCCAAGAGGCACAGTGGAGCCCCGGCTCAGGCGGGAAATCCGGCGTTTGAATGAGGCGACAGTCGCGGAGCCCAGGCATCGTATCTCCGAAGCCAGGCTTCGCCGCTGCCGTGGCATGCAGAGTGTCTCCGAGGACAAGGCTTCCCAAGCGGAGGCCAGGCATCGTATAAAATATTACCCAGCCGAGGCCAGGCATCGTATCTCCGCGGACAAGGTTCTCCCCAGCCGAGGCAGGCATCGTATCTCCCCGGACAAGGTTTTCCCCACCAAAGGCCAGGCATCGTATCTCCGCGGACAAGGCTTTCCGGCGGAGGCCGTGCATCGTATATAAGATCTCCAAGGACAAGGTTTTCCCCAGCGGAGGCCATGCATCGTATCTCCGCGGACAAGGCTTCCCCAGCGGAGGCCAGGCATCGTATCTCCGCGGACAAGGTTTTCCCCAGCGGAGGCCAGGCATCGTATCTCGATCCTAAGTCCGAACCTCCTCCGAAGACAGTGCGTGAGAGGTACGCAGGCATGATGAGCTAGCTGTCAAGCAACGCCACGGTGTCATCAGTGCTATTACAATGTCTTAAAGAGGTGCTGCACGTGAGACAACGGGCTGCTAATAATCTGCTGTAGCGTTTGCTGTGCGAATTAAATGGCGCCTCTCGATTTTGCAGGGGACGAATGGTATGAAATGCGGATGCTATTTAATGGTGACAAAAACAGACAGGACCTAGACGAGAGGTGGCCAATCTACGTGACATAATGAGTTGTGGCTACATAGTAATGGTATGATAGCTGCGTCCCGGTACCTAGGTGTGAAGTTTCTACTATCGCAGTCTGAGCTTGGGAATCCAGGTTGTTGCGCTTACAGATAGGGAGAATGCTGACGGAGTAGGCACAATGGACGATGACGCAGTGGAACCGGATGTACTCATGTGGGATGGCAGATTGGATGACAGCTGGGATGCCGACGATCCCGATTACGAATTTTCATTCCGCGATGGCGTACAGGAACCGCCAACTGAAGCCAAACGTCTTGGCAAGCAGAGAACAGCCGCGCTTCGTCTGCAGAAGTTGGCTGCTGTTACGGGCGACATGGTGATGCGCTATTGTTGCAAAGAGAAGCGCTGCCTTCACTAGTTTAACAGTTACCTCGTAGACCACACGACCTGGACAGCCGCGCGCCAGGAATGTTACAGCCATCCTGACAAGGCGCGCATGGCAACCCTGGCTGACATCATCCGATCAGGTGGGGTAGACAGCATTGAGGTGAAGCCCCCCGGCCCATGTGGTCAATACCACCACGTCAGATTCACCAGTCCATTGCATGTGGATGTGCACGTCGACGGCGCCACGCGCACCATCAGCGGGTGTGCGACTGCAATCCGCAAAGTGTTGGGCGTGGAGCCAAAAACCTGGAACAAGGTGGTGAAGGGCGTCGCCTACAGCAAGCAGTTTTTTTGTGCGGTGGACCGTGACACCCTGACGAGTCATGGATTGCCGGGTGTGCACGAGGAGACTCCGCGCCGGACGCGTGTCGCTAGGCGCTCTAGTGCCACGGAGTACGCTGCTACCTGGATCCGCCGGCTGGTGAGCGAATTGGGGGACAGAGACCCCGCCCACCCGGATGTTGCCTACATGAATGTTATGTATCCCCATCACCGACATGCACCAGCTCTCCGTCGGGCCGATGCCAAGCTCGAGTTCCCTGGAGATGAGTATAATAGAGGCCCCTCGATGATCCTGAAGTACCGGGCGTTCCATGAGGTGTGGACCGCGTTCTGCAAGGGCAACTACTTCCAGGGGTCGCCCAAGGTCATCTTGAAGACGAGCGCCAAGAACGTCGGGCAGTGCGCGACCTGCGTCGAGTTGCGGCACCTGCACACCCATGCTTCGGAAAAAGCGCAGCGGAGCTACATCGCTCATCTCACCAAGGCACACCTCGCCCTGGTGACGTTTGCGCGCCAACTGTATTGGCAACGACGCGACTTGGCCCTGGTGATGCTCTTGTGGATTTCACTTTGCATTGACAAGGTTGATGCTGCACGGATGCAACATATTATTTGTGTGTGGTATTAAATTTGTGCGGACCTGTGTGTTATTAAATTATTCGGGCGTCTCGGTCGATCGGCGCTGACTGTAATCCGGCGCCAGTGCCGAGGCCAGAGTATAGTTGGCAGCCGAGGCAATCCATGTGGAAGAGGTGTAGAAGTTTTGCTGACGAACTTTGCCTTTGCGCCGTATGCGGACCTAGCGCCTGAACGGGACCGCCAAGTGGCACTGTACACAAGTTATGATGGTACCTACGGACATTAGGACATTTTTCATGAGAGTCCTAGCCGTACTGGTCTTTAATGTGTTCTAGACGGTTCGAGAAGCCCGTCCCCACGGACCTGACGTCATGCCTGGTTGGCAGCGCGAGGCGCAGCCACCAACGGGGACGAAGGGACAAAATAGGCAAGGCACGAACTATGCGGCCTATGCCAACAATGCAGACCTTGTATCGTAATTTACCACGTTGCTCTACAGATTTACTACCGCTTAATCCTGGAGTGTAATTCTCCTGTGGGCTTGAGTGCGAATCCCTCGTCTATTGGGTGTAAGTCTTCCCGTATTTAGTGTTTTAATCTGTGTGATAACATTGTAATATATTAAACCGGTTTTCCGGGTTTGAGCATATTCGTATTGTGTGACAAGTATTCTCAAGCCACCATCGTGCTCTGTGATGCATAGGAAGCTAAAGGTCTTTCGCATTCATTATCAATCATCAAGGCGCTATTTTAGATAGCCATACGTGTTAAAATTGACCACGCGAAGACGCTCTTTCCTAAGCTGGTCAACGGCCCATCCACCTGGCAGTCCCACGCGAAGAGCATGGTGCAGTTTTCACTCTTTTGCGTATGCACGCAGGCGTACAAGGCATTTGTCAGGGTTTTGACCCTATGATCATGTGCCCAACTGCCTATGTGAGATAATTGTGTTTGTGGCCATCCTGATGTACACGGAGGTATTAGGGTTTGCGTCCCTATTAATCGCACCCTATTTACTTTCCTATTTACTTTTCGTACCTACAATACTTTTCGTACATACGATACTTTTCGTACATACAATACTTTTCGTACCTACGGTGTCAGAATTACTTGGATCACTGCTTGCGTGGCGGTGTCCATAAATGATACTAGCGGACGCCCTAACAAAGGCGTGACAAAATGTTTAAGTTGAGCCGTATGCACTTGTGGAAAGAAATCTGATATACTAGGTAGAGTACCAAGTGCTGGGCGCCGCGCCCTTCACCCATGTATGGGCCAAATGCATCCAACGCCCACGAATGCGCCGCTCCTAACTGGACGACCAATACTGCGTGGTTTTGTGACTTGCCAGCTTTCAGGCAGGCAACGTAGCATTTAACCTTTGGGTTGTCTCCTTAACAGTTATGCCTCAGGCTCCGCAATAAACAATTGGCTATGGCAACAAAGTTGAGATGAGTTACGCATGCAATATATATTTTCGAGGCGCCACCTAGGTCTAACCTCTTGACATGGTATCGGTCGGAGGGGGGTTAGCATCTTCGAAACTTTAAATTGCAATTTCGTACAAACCTGGAATCAACTCCCTGTGCTGCAGCCAGTCAGTTTTTAATCCAAGAGTTCCGGTACCTTGACGACAGCCTGTATTTCGTCTTTGTAGTCGTTGACCATCGTTGCTACCTCATTGCCATCTTATTGTCCTGAAATTTTTACAAGAATGGCAACCGCAACTATGGCAGCTACCACCAAGGCTACCAAGGACCTCAACCTGATTACCGCCTGCAAGAGCATCACTTCTTTCAATGGCTCCGACCCCAGCAAATGGGAGGACACTAAAATTCCGCTTGTAGCAATTGTGGCCGCTTTTGGCATGCTCAGTATTCTGCTGGGCGTGGAAGAAGATGAGCAGCGTGACTATATTCTTTTTGCTGCTCTGACGCAGTGCCTAGTGGGCCCGGCTCTTAAGCTCGTGAATAATGTCCCCAAGAAAGTTGGGAGCGTTGCCTATAAACGTCTATGCGAGGAATATTAACAGCCAAAGCTTTTAATGAGCAATCGTCGTGCCCTTAGACGCAAGATTAACCGAATGAAACTGGAACGGGTACAGACCATGCGCCAATTTCTCACGCAGGGCGAGATGGATCACGCTGACCTACAAGCTGCCGGTGGCCACATGGCCGAGGAGGACCTGGCTGAAAACTTTATTGCTGGCGTGCCTGATGATTTACTGCCTGCACTTGCTTCTCTTAACCTTGCCGACAAAGTGACGCTTCAAGAAACCAAGGACGCTCTTCTCAAGGCCTGGGATATTGTTCACGGCACCAAGTCTGCCGAGGAGGCGAACTCAGGCACCGCCTACCACACCAACCGTGGCCGCGGACGTGGGGGCGGGGGCAACCGCGGGGGACCTACTCGTGATGCATCTGACAAGTGCACCCACTGTGGACGCTTCTCTCACGTGGAGGCTACCTGCTGGTACAAGCACCCTCACCTGCGTCCCAACCACGGTTGGTGTGGTAGGCGGTGCCTGAGTTCGCCTCCTCGGCAGACTTGGTGCCGTGAACAATATCCCGGGCCTTGAGAAGAGCGTCCTTGGTTTCTTGAAGCGTCACTTTGTCGGCCAGGTTAAGAGAAGCAAGTGCAGGCAGTAAATCATGAGGCACGCCAGCAATAAAGTTTTCAGCCAGGTCCTCCTCGGCCATGTGGCCACCGGCAGCTTGTAGGTCAGCGTGATCCATCTCGCCCTGCGTGAGAAATTGGCGCATGGTCTGTACCCGTTCCAGTTTCATTCGGTTAATCTTGCGTCTAAGGGCACGACGATTGCTCATTAAAAGCTTTGGCTGTTCGTATTCCTCGCATAGACGTTTATAGGCAACGCTCCCAACTTTCTTGGGGACATTATTCACGAGCTTAAGAGCCGGGCCCACTAGGCACTGCGTCAGAGCAGCAAAAAGAATATAGTCACGCTGCTCATCTTCTTCACCCGCGCCAATCACACCGACGGGGGACCTCCAGCAGCCCATCTTACCTTCACCGGCAGCACGGACAACACTCACCCTGGCAACACCATGGATATCCCCTATGGGTTCCACACCTGAGACAGCACGCAGTAGCTTCAGCTGCCAGCTGCACCCAGCGACCAGACGTGGCGTCTTGAGAGCTGCAGCAGCACCTGAGCACCCCTGTCTCTAGGCATTGCCGCAGTCACCCACCCCGACCAGACGTGGCGGGAAGGAGCAGGAGTAACTGCCAGCATATCTGCCTCATCAGTGACAAGTACCAGTCACCAGCAACCAGTACCCGCAACCATGTCAGGGAACCTGCTGTATACCCGGCTACCCGGCTAGTTGAGCAAGGGGGGTGTCAGGGTTTTGACCCTATGATCATGTGCCCAACTGCCTATGTGAGATAATTGTGTTTGTGGCCATCCTGATGTACACGGAGGTATTAGGGTTTGCGTCCCTATTAATCGCACCCTATTTACTTTCCTATTTACTTTTCGTACCTACAATACTTTTCGTACATACAATACTTTTCGTACATACAATACTTTTCCTACCAACGGTGTCAGAATTACTTGGATCACTGCTTGCGTGGCTGTGTCCATAAATGATACTAGCGGACGCCCTAACAAGGCGTGACAAAATGTTTAAGTTGAGCCGTATGCACTTGTGGAAAGAAATCTGATATACTAGGTAGAGTACCAAGTGCTGGGCGCCGCGCCCTTCACCCATGTATGGGCCAAATGCATCCAACGCCCACGAATGCGCCGCTCCTAACTGGACGGCCAATACTGCGTGGTATTGTGACTTGCCAGCTTTCAGGCAGGCAACGTAGCATTTAACCTTTGGGTTGTCTCCTTAACAGTTATGCCTCAGGCTCCGCAATAAACAATTGGCTATGGCAACAAAGTTGAGATGAGTTACGCATGCAATATATATTTTCGAGGCGCCACCTAGGTCTAACCTCTTGACAGCATTCTGGTTTCCCGTCCTGCCATGCGTGCTCCTAGATGAGGGCCTCTCAGGTAGCGCCACTGTCACGATGCTGATGCACGTGTTACGATGCATGATACCTGATGCCCCGTGGAGGCGGTTCGGCAATAGAAGCATGCCACGCTGCCTAGTCCTGCAAATGGACGGCGGTTCTGGAGACCGCGACTACGCTGACCTTCTCTGGGCGTGATGGCTCGTCCATGTGGGGCTCTTTGACGTGGTGGAGATGTACCGCATGCGGCAGGGGCACACGCATGCAGACTGTGACCAAAAAATCGGGGTGCTGGTCGGGTACATACATGGACCACGGCGTCAGCGCGAGAGCAAAGAAGTCCAACATATTCCCCACTATGGAGAGCTGAGAGCAAGCAATTCGAGACGCGTTCCACGGCAGCAGCAACGCCACGGTGCCGGAGGGCGTGGATGGGCAGTGGCTGGGTGGGGTATACGATGTCCAAGCGTTCCTCGTGTGGCTAAAAGCCTCCAAGTTCGAGAAATGGTGCAGGTCACGCGACTGGTGCGCCGCGGTGCATGGGCCGGAAGGAAGAGTCTGAGAAAGTAGGGCAATCAGTGAAGCCGCACCATGTCGTGTTCTTCAAGGTGGTGGGAAATGACGAGGTGTGGATGGCGTACCGCTTCACCGAGTCAAAGCGAACTCCATGGCAGCCCGCTGGGTTGCGCGATGAAGATGCGCCGCGGAGCGGCAGGGCACGCATGCACCCCTACAAGCACGACGACGCGGGGAAGCCTATGTTCAGGGTCCGCGTACGGGTGGATCCGGACCTGGTCGCCAGTTTGGAAGACGCTCCAAAGATGGCGCCACCCGACATGCGCTTTTTGACAGGGAGCTCGTCAAGATCCAGAACGCGGTGGCATCCCTGCCCAGCAGCTGGCAGACCTTCTTCAGTGCCACCGATATCCAGCCCACCGTCAAGTTTTTGAAGGAGGCTGAACAAATCCCGGACAAGATGCCCAAGAAGTTGCAGCCTTTGCCATGGCCAATGGGTGCAGAAATCGCAGCAATGCGTGATCGTGAGGCTGTCGCGGCTGCGCGGCAACCGGCTGTGACCCAAGCGGACATCACAACAGCCCTCATTAACGAGGCGTCGCTCCGGGCAGCGCCATTGGTAGACCCTGTCTGCCACGATGGTCGCTCGCGTGCGGAGTGGGTGCAGGAAGACCGCGGGTTTGGGGCCAAGGTGGCATTCGAGGAGCGCCTCAAGGGCGTGCAGGCTGGCTCGCCTGTCATATAGAGGCATCCCAATGCCGACATGCTCTAGCTGCAACTCTGAACTGCCATGGACCCCTGTGCTGTACGGGGAGGTGAAGGAGGTGCATCAGGGCAGCCAGGAGGGCGCTGAGCCTCATCTTGAGGTGTGCGTGTAGCGCGCCAAGCACTTGCGCGACCCGTGGCACCCATGGATACCTGACGTGGCTGTATGGCCGCATCCACCACCTGCCAACGTGGACCGCCACGTGGTGACCATCCCGGCATCGGCCCTTGTCCTCACCCATTGAGCGCCACCCAGCAAGCGGAAGTCCCTTCCCGTCCGCTCAGTGTCCTTGGATGCTAAGAAGAAGCTCACCAAGGACAGCTGGAGTC
>RPFO01000276.1:4318206-4393206 GCA_009746045.1 Mesostigma viride
GACTTGTGTTTGGATCGAGCAACTTGCCAGATGTGTTAAATCCATCGAGGTCGCTTCTTCTAAGTAACTAGTGCTTTTCTGTATATATCGCCAGCATTTCTGGCACGTTCCATTGGTGGGCGCGACGACGATCAATTACAATTTTGGTAGATGGGTAGATTGGTGTATATTAGATATGTGTTTATGGGTCAGGAACCGCTAGGTCCGGAGCTCCAGCCCGCATTATGTTTTTGTCGCCCGCAATATTTATTTATCTATTTACTTATTTAAAATTTTGCTATGTGATGCTAAGTTGTATTCGAACGACTCCAGGTCGACCTTGTCCAGGTGCACACGCAAACACACTTCCGAGTTTTGCACAAGTAACACGGAAGCCGTCATTGGAGGATCCCCTTGCGTGTGCACACGAATTTGCATGCGAAATGCAGTAGCTCAGCTTGTAGTTCGGTCCGCGCGCGCGAAATCAAATTATATCACAATTCCACCCTCCTCGGCGTGGGCGCAAACCCCCCCCCCCCCCCCCCCCCTGCGCGCTCTTCCCTTTAAAGGCGCCCCTCCCCCCCCCCTTGCCCCCCCCCCCCCCCCTTTCCTACCCTTACCCCTTCTCGTTGTTTGGCAAAAATCCCCCATCAGCCAACCACCCGTTCTATGGTGCTTGTGTGTGTTGGTGTGCTTGTGGGTTCTGGCGCAGGCGTGGGTGCGCGTGCTTCGGGTACTGGCGTGGGGCCGTTGCGTGCTATTACCCAGCTGCCATGTGTGTACCATGACATGTGCGCGTGTGCGATGTTTTAGGGAGTGGAGTTCTTAGAGAGGGCTCACCGTCTTGGGCCGTTTCGGGGTCGGGCTGTTTTCGGTCCACACCGCATGAGGCGCACCGGTCGGCCTGGTGCCCGCGGCCGACTTTGCACTACGCTTTCGAGGTGCCAGGTTGCCTTGCGGTCTGCGTCGCCTGCCTGTCACAAGGTCACGTGACATGCACGGACGATTGATTGCGCGCACACATGCAATGTCTGTCAGGGAAGTGCACCCACCCACCCACCCACGCACCCACCCACCCACCCACCCACCCACCCACCCACCCACCCATCCACGGACCTTGTTGTCCATCCTTTGCCTCCACAACCGCCTGCTCCCGGCACGCATGCTTGTATTATGCTTGTTTCTGAGCATGTGCTATCGTGTGGGTGGGTGCGCTTGTGCACTCGCGAAGCCAACCTAATCCCTTATCTGGAGGGTCCAACCCTTAGGATGCACCTTGGTAGTATATGAACATATGCAATGATAACCCACCCGGAGTGTTGCAGCAAACTTGTCAAATATGCATGCAATAGTCAGCAACACATGTAAAAATCCACACGAGCAAGTCCACATTCGATGCATTAAGGTAAAATGTTGAAAAGAAAGGCCTCGCCGTATCATCATCTTATATGCCTGTCATGCAAACCTATACGAAACAACAATATAGCCAAAGAAACTCGTGGCCACGTGCACACCATAAATGTACAGACACGTTGGTAATTACCCGCTAGTATCTTTTGGACCTCGTTTGCCCGCGACACATTTAGCATGGCAAGACATGGCATGCTCCCCAAGGGACCACGCAGGCACGCACACACACTTGCACGGCCGGGGCTGTTGCGAAGCATTGCAGGTGCCCACTAATAGCAGGCCATGGGCATTGCACGTAACTACAAGGAATCCACAGCCTCCATTACAAACACGCACAATGATCATGCATTATTTTGACCAATGTGAACTTCCAAGCGCTTGACTTTGCTCACAAGCCCCAAGACCTATTCAGTCATAATATTTTGTGACAAGGTGTTGTAAAGGTAGCACATGAACAGCATGGCAAGATATATACAAGCATGAATGGACACTCACACCCAGTTCTCTAGACCTCTACCCCGTTTGGGAGGACTTGCAAGGCTTGCTTGTGACATCGGCAACGTAGCAGGAAATGTCTTGCATCTTACAGAAAGCACACAGGTGTACGCAACGGGGCCCAGCCGCAAAGCGCAGCACTACGTACGTAATAACCTAACTTGAAGCCACACATGCAATGGCCAAGTGTCGTTATATATAAACAAGAAAACACTAGCAGCGTTCCAAACCAGACGATGCCATAATCCTGATACCACCCGGATGACTCACACGCCGACACAGGGAATCATGAAGCGCGCACTAGCTACCTGAGGTCCCGTCCTCCGCGGGCCACTTTTTCTTGAGCATGACCGAGTCAACCTCAGCCGGCAGCAGCACTGCCTGGCCGGGCAAGTGCTCCCCCCACTGCGTAAGGTTCAGTATCCCTTGCCGCGAGTGAAATCTGAATTCTTGCTGCTCCTTGCTACAGTTTCACGGTCCCTCAACCAAGCAGGACCCCACGTTATAAGGGTCTTTGTCCAACACGCCCGCCAAAAATCCTGATGTCAGTCAAGCCGAGGCTCACAGCCCAACCATCAAAGACTGCGTGCACGAGTGCAAAGATTAGGAGCAAGCGAGGACACCTAGGCATAGCTAGGCATACCACATCGCGAGCGAAGACAGTCGTGACGAAAAGTCAGCCGCCTTATGCGGCCGACGTTGCTAGCATTTGCCTGCATCTGCAGCGTTTTCTTCGGCGGTCCGATAACTCGGATTGTAAGCTCGGATTGTAGCCCAAGGCCAGAGGCTGGAGCCCCAAAAGCACCTTCTAGCCATGGAGTGGCCACGGCTTGTAGGCCTTGTAGTTAGCTTTCATCCTATCCAATAAAAATTTCATTATTACTAGTATTTCTCAAGTATCCACCTATAGTATCAACACACCTCCATTACGGGTCACGCCCGGATACGGGCCACGCCCGTAATTACACACGGATTAAACTGACTGCGATTGATGCTGATGCAGGTACGTACGTCCTGGGCACGTTCGTGAACCGACCTACCTGTAATTCGTTATCTGGAATGCAGAATGCTATGGCTATGACGGTCTAATTGCTGACATAAGGTACCACGTGGGGCCTGACACCGATTACGTAATCGTCAGCCAAGGGTTCTGGCCTGAACTTTTTACTGGCATTTCTCGGAAAGCGGTTCGCAACTGTGGACGTAGAATGCGGGGAACGTTTACTGACTGCGTCTCTGCATGGCTGCCCGATTAGCTGTTATTACGCAATTTTCTAGCGCAATGGAGCTGCGGTGCTCCCTTAACAGCATGCTTCGTGCCGGCGTCTCTGCTGTAACTCTGCAGAAGGGTTGCGGCCCATCCACGTATGGTAGTCTGCTGCAACCTGGCTCACAGGCATGCAGGACTCTTCCAGCTTCTCGCTCGCTTGTCAACAATTCATGGGTACCCGCGTTGCTTCCTGGCGGAAACCGCTTATTCGTGCGGGGAGTTTCTCGTTTACCGAGCAAGGAACAAAGGCGTCACACCAGGCCCGTGACGCAATGCTGTGCAAGCCAGGCAACCGGCACCGTCGTTAGTGCTAGCAAGGATGCCGCCGAGACATTGCAGTGGCCAACGCGCAGCCGGCCTTGTGGCAAGTTTGACGCCACCGCCGTGGACTCCGACGTCACGGTGTGTGGGTGGGTTGACCGCCAAAGGAGCCACGGCGGCGTCGCTTTCGTCAACATGCGGGACTTCTCGGGCATCGTCCAGGTACTCTACGCCACAACGTAGCTGCGATGAGCGTCTACTAACGTACGAGTACGATGGTGATGTGACTCAACGTACCGTTGTCCAGCATGCCGAGACGTTTAAGTCTATCGACGCGCGGAGAACGGTATGACACGACCTGTTCGCAGGTCACGGCTTTATCATCCACACTTGGCTTCTCCCTTTCGGAGCCATTCTCACCGCATTTTTACGGTCTGCTTTCCTCCCACTCTCATCGAGATCATCCCTATTATCATTTCGACATATCCCTTCTCAGTGCCCAGCAATGCCGCAGTGGGAACGCAGCCAACGGCACTCCCTCGCGTTTCTTGCGCGTGTCGAGCACCCTAGCTCGCTGCACCTCCTCTTGTCCACCCTTCACAGCGTGTGCTGGCCCCCAGGGACCACATCCCGACTTCAGCTTTGCGCTTCCACATATCTCCCCAACGTCATAGCCCTCTCCATAGTTCTATTGCCGTATTCTACGGTGGGGGCGAGGCAAATATCCGAGCGTGCCTACTGACCAACTCTTTCTCTTAGAGGGGCCGAGAGAAACGGCACCCACATGATGTATTTCGGTCACTTTGTTAAATTGGTTTGTCACCAACTGCCAAGTTATTGACTAATGGATGCCTTATCGGCTTTATTTGTTGGACCATGTGAAGTTTGTGTTAACCTCCTTGCTTGTTGCGCACGCCGTGCGCCTGGCAATATCCTCTATACCTCCCTCAAACACCACGCATTTACACATGGCCCTACTTGTTGCGCACGCTAAGTCTCAGGCGACCCCGGACCCTTTCTGAATACTTCCTCAATAAGCCTATCGGCTTTATCGCCGCATCGCGTGCAAACACAAATATCCCTACTTCATGTGCGTGCCCTCATACATGTCATGGCTTCTTGCCACACATGTGAATGTCATTCTCCCCTACGCCCCGCACCAGGTGACCATCGGCCCTAGTAAGCCCTTCCCTGATCCCTTGGTCTTGTTACTGGCCTTGTTTCTTGCGCACGCCCCGCACCAGGTGACCACGGACCCAGCCGCATTCCCTTCTGCGCACGAGGCGCTGGAGCGCGTGCGTAACGAGTGGGTGCTCGCCGTGCACGGGCGCGTGCGCCGCCGGCCTGACGCCATGGTCAACCCGCGCATGGCCACAGGGGAGGTGGAGGTGAGCGCGTCACAAGAGAGAAAGGGGGAGGAAAGGGAAGGGCCACGGGTGAGGTGCAGGTGAGGACATTGCAAGAGAGAAAAGGGGCGGGAAGGGCATGGCCGCGGGGAAGGGGGAGGTGAGGACATGGCAAGGGGGGGAGGGGGAGTAGAGTGGGTGGAGGTGGGGGGGGTGGAGGTCAGCGGGGAGGGGGGGGGAGGGCGAGGGGAACGGGTTGGAGAGCACATGGCCGCGGGGGAGGTGAGAAATGGAGTACCGGAGGATGTGGGGGGGATGCCTTGGTGGCAGGTGGGGAAGGGGGAGGGGATCGGATGGATGGGGTGGGATGGGGAGGGGAATGAGATGGTGGCAGGGAAGGGAGGGGGAGGGAAATGAGATGGTGGTAGCGAGGGGAGGGGAGGGGAAGGCATGGCTATGGGAGGGAGGGGTGTGTGCATAGCCAAGTGGGACGGGGGGGTGAGCGCATGGAGTAGGGGAAGTTGAGGCACACTTGCCGCTGGGCAGCAGGCCAACAAGTACACAGCAGGTATCACAAAGTGCACGCATACTGGACTTGAGGAATCATTGCGTTTTCTCGTTCTGTCTGAATATACACATGACGAAGATATATTTCCGGCATTACACAGAAACATGATCATTTGTGTGGATGTAAGTGCGAGCGCACAAGCCCCCGGTGCATGCAAGGGATGTGCCTGCTCTTTGCACTGCCGGACGATGTTGAGGCGGGAGGGCATCCCCTTGCGAGGCTCGATGGGCAGCCCTGGGGAGGCAGAGAATCTTGCTCATGTCCACTGCCTTGAAGGTGCGGCAGACGAAGCAACATGCCCACTGATGCCCACTGTGTTGTGCTGCAAGTGTTCAGTACAGCGTGCACGAGAATGGGTAATATTCCTCGCAGGGGGGGGAAGGGTATGCGCAATAAGGACCCGCCGGTGTACCCTTTGCCAAATGGTTTCTGTATCCCATCCCCTCATCCCCCCATCCCCTCATACCCTCATACCCTCCTCCCTGGTCCCCCCAGGTGGTGGCCCACAGCGTGGAGGTGCTGAACGCGGTCAAAGGGTCGCTTCCCTTCCCAATCAGCGCGTCCGAGGAGCAAGAGGCGCCGCGCGAGGAGATCCGCCTGAAGTGAGCGCGCGCCCTTGCACTTGCACATGGCACTTTCACGCCCCCCACTATTTGCCATGCTGCTCATGGCGGCATGCCCTGTTGCCATGCTGCTTGCGCTGCTATGCCCTGTTGCCATGCGGCTTGCGCTGCTACGCTCTATTGCCATGCGGCTTGCGTTGCTACGCCCTGTTGCCATGCTGCTTGCGCTGCTATGCCCTGTTGCCATGCTGCTTGCGCTGCTATGCCCTGTTGCCATGCGGCTTGCGCTGCTATGCCCTGTTGCCATGCGGCTTGCGCTGCTATGCCCTGTTGCCATGCGGCTTGCGCTGCTATGCCCTGTTGCCATGCGGCTTGCGCTGCTATGCCCTGTTGCCATGCTGCTTGCGCTGCTATGCCCTGATGCCATGCGGCTTGCGCTGCTATGCCCTGTTGCCATGCGGCTTGCGCTGCTATGCCCGGTTGCCATGCGGCTTGCGCTGCTATGCCCTGTTGCCATGCGGCTTGCGCTGCTATGCCCTGTTGCCATGCTGCTTTCGTTGCTATGCCCTGCTGCCATGGGGCTTGTGCTGCTATGCCCTGTTGCCATGCTGCTTGCGGGGTGATGGAGACAAAGCGAGGCTATGGGAGGGGTGAGTAGGATGACTGTATTTGGACACCTGGGCGGACGGTTAGAGTTGCAGACATTGTAGTAGGGGGGAAACCAACGACACCTCTCGAAAGCTCAACCCCTCGAAACAGCGCCAACTTCAACCCCTTATCCATCTGCCCGTGGCCCATTCGCATGCCCATTTCCCCAGCGTATCGCATGGCGGCATGGCCATGTTGGGCACGATTGAACTGGAATGGAAAGCAGAATGCCCCGTGGCATTAGGGGGCCAGGGTGGCCATGGACCACGAAGGGATACAGGGTGAGGTTGGCCGTGGCCTTGCCCTGCGACCGCGTCGCAAGGCTCGATCGTGGTGACGACGGGACACACGCCAATGCTGAAGGGTGTATGGCTGCCACCCGCACCGTGGCGTAAGTGCAGGTACCGCCACCTGGACCTGCGCCGGCCCCAGATGACCCACAACCTGCGCTTCCGCCACCAGATCATCAAGACGTTGCGGAGATACCTGGAGGACGAGCTGGGCTTTGTGGAGGTAAGCGGGCGTGTGTGTGCCGGGCGTGAAGGATGCGTGGTCCGTGGCGTTGCGCAGATGAGCAGCCGCTGGAACCAGGCGTGGATCCGTGTGTTTTGGTTCTGCGGACAAGCCTGCGGTTTTGCAAGGCATCCCTGTGAAAGGGACGTAAAATCTCCTGCTCGTTGCAATTTACAAATGTGTGTCGCTCCTGAGCCTGAATCCACCACCACGGCGGCAGCATGCCATGAAACTTCCATGTATGCTTGTTATGCTGTACGTTGCTTTGTATTCGCGCGTCCCTTTATCCCGTGAACTCAGCCATGAGCTCACCCGTTGCAACTTCACTACCTATTTCCATTGAGCAGCTTTCTAATGTGACGCCCGGCTGTGCTTCTGAACCAGGTGCCCCGCACGCACATGCACAACGACAGTCCTGTACAACTCCCGTCCTTTGTTACTCCCTTCTCCTTCCCTGTCATCCCAGCGGTTGTGTGCTGGCAGCCTCGGTCGTGCATGTATCACAAGTGCCAATCATTGCCTTGGCGCCACCTCTCGTTCAACTCATGCACTTGATGCACTTCATGCACCCTCAGCACGCCAAGCACCCAACGCACCTCAAGCACCCAACGCACCTCAAGCACCTCAAGCACCTCAAGCACCTCAAGCACCTCAAGCACCTCAAGCACCTCAAGCACCTCAAGCACCTCAAGCACCCCAAGCACCTCAAGCACCCCAAGCACCTCAAGCACCTCTCCTGCCCAGTTTCCTCTCTGTATGGTTACCATTCCCGTGGTCTTGCCGCATTGCATCCGCAGGTGGAGACACCCATCCTGACCAAGTCCACGCCAGAGGGCGCGCGCGACTACTTGGTGCCTTCGCGTGTGCAGGCAAGCGGGCGGGGACTGGGCAAAGACGGGGGAGGCACTGGGATGGATGGGAGGGCAGCGGAGCGGAGGGGAGGGGAGGGGAGGGGAGGGGAGGGGAGGGGAGGGGAGGGGAGGGGAGGGGAGGGGAGGGGAGGGAGGGAGGGAGGGGAGGGGAGGGGAGGGAGGGGAGGGGAGGGGAGGGGAGGGGAGGGGAGGGAAGGGAAGGGGCCGGGCCAGGCTGGATGGGCTGGCGGGGCGGGGCGGGGTGGGGCGGGGCTGGCTATTCTAGAAAACATTGTGCAGATTGCCCGCTGGGATTCAGCTTTCGTGCCTGCTTGTCTCGCAACTCCAACTGTCTCCTGTCGCGTACATCCCTTTCTCTTCGGAGCATCCCCACATGCTAGCTGCCAGGCCATTGTATACCTAATTTTGTCCTCCCCCGTGGTGCCTTGGCCATGCGGGTGTCAAGCATGGGCCATGGCACGGTGGCTGGCACCACGATCGCATAGTGCAGTGCCAGCTTGGAGCAATGGTGCAGTGCCAGCTTGGAGCAATTAATTAAGTAAGTAATTGAACACGTGCTCCCGTTGGGGAGTCACGGAGCACCAGAGTGCTTTTAATCCCTGTATGTGCACAGCGGGCAGGGGGCAGAGACCCCCCCCCTTCCCTCATGCCACATTCCCTCATCCTCTGAGCAATGGTGCAGTGCCAGCTGTGAGCAATGGTGCAGTGCCAGCTCTGAGCAATGGCGCAGTGCCAGCTGTGAGCAATGGTGCAGTGCCAGTTCTGAGCAAGGGTGCAGTGCTAGCTCTGAGCAATGGTGCAGTGCCAGCACTCATCAAAAGCGCAGTGCCAGCACTCAGCAAAAGTGCAGTGCCAGCACTCAGCACCATTATCCTGGGCATCTGGCTGCCTGGTCTACCCGCACCCTTGCCATCTGCCTGACTTTTGCATCCATGCATGCAACTACTTACACGGCTGCAGGCTACTTACACGGCATGTAGCTCCTTACACTATAACAGGCTACTTACTGGTCGTTGGCGGTCCTGCCCATGCGTCTGCCTGCCACGTTGTCTGCCCAAACTGCCAACCTGTTTTAATTCTGTCGCACGGCAGCAAGGCGCGTGGTATGCCCTCCCCCAGAGCCCGCAACTCTTCAAGCAGCTGCTCATGGTCTCAGGATTCGACCGCTACTTCCAGGTGTCCAGGTGGGAGGCCGCGACCGGTTCATGTCCTAGCGACTTGTCATTCTTTATTTCATGGCTCGGCAAGGAGGTGGCAGTAACCTGTTCCTTACATGGTAGGCAGGCGATCTCGACACTGTGTTCAGTAGGCGGACGTGACCACCCTCGGCGCGAACACGCATCCGCGCACGCACTTGGCCCTTCCCTCTGCGAATCCCATTTCACGTCCCCTACCACCTCGGGGGTACCGTCGCGTCCATATGACTGGTATCATCGCCTCCACATGGCTGAGGCTGCCACATCCTGGTGATCACACATAACACTGTGCTGCCGCGGGATGCAGCGGTGGGCTCTGGTTCCTGAGGCTGCTAATGCTGTCGCCTGTATTTTCAGTGGCCACGGGGGCTACCAGCACCTGTCCCCCACCGCCTGACACGCTGGCAACCCAGAACAATCTCTGCGCCCCCAGCGCATGAAATTGATTGCATGTGCTCGTGGCAGCGCCCCCCTAGGCGGTTGTTCGCTAGATGTGACACATGCGTTAGAGGATGACGGTCGTATCTGAGGGCCAGCACATAAAAGGTATGGATATGCTTCGGTCTTGTTGGGGTCGGACTGTGAGCATGTGGCGAACATTGGAGCCTTGGCAGTCAAACGGCGACCATGTTTCCCTGGCTGGTTGTAGGTGGTAGAGACCACTGATCGGCCTGCAGTGTTACTTCGCAATCCATCCCCTGTGTCACAATCCATCCCCTGTGTAGAACCACCGCATGTGTCTTGCGATGCGATGGCACCCTTTCCGCGCTCACATGCTTGCCCTGCTGGCCTTGCTGCCTCTTGATTACGCGTGGCTTTCCGCCATCCCCACCACCCCCATCCCTACTACCGGACATCCCTACTACCCGACATCCCTACCGCCGCCATCCCTACCGCTGCCACCCCTGTCACCCCTGCCAGGTGCTTCCGCGACGAGGACCTGCGTGCCGACCGCCAGCCCGAGTTCACGCAGCTGGACATGGAGATGTCATTCCTGCCCATGGAGGGCGTGCTGGAGCTGAACGAGAAGCTGCTGTCACACGTGAGTAAGGGTGGATTGGGCGCATGCGAGTCTGGAGGGGTTTGCATGATAGTAGAAAGGAGGGGGGGGGGAGGGGGCGGGGGCGCATGTGAGGAGATGGGGGGGGGGGGGGGCTTAGCAAGATTAGAAGGCTCCACGGCTGCTCATTGCGCTGCTCCTGGCTGCTGCTTTAGCAACCATTAACCGCCCTCCTGGGCCACTGCTCGCTATCCTCTCGTTGGTGAGTGTGTGCACTCATCGGTCAATCCCTATGTGTGCGTAGCTTGTTGGAAGTGTCCTTGACGTCATCTTTACCTCCAGGGGTGATACCAAAACACTGGCAGTTGCAACCGGTCCAAGGACATAATGCTACCCAATCGATAGCAGGTGAGCCTCTTTCTGCCCTCTTTAGTCTTTGGGTCAGCTTTTCCATGTCCTTGGCTCGGGTCGCACCGCCCTCCACGTGGTGTCTCATTAATTAGTTGTAGTATATATAGGTATCTCATTAATTAACATATATAGGTGTCTCATGAATTAATATATACTACTATTCATTGAGAATGATAAATTACGGAGGTGAGATGGCATTATTCAATATATATGCATGTGTCGTCCCCCACCTGTGCACGCTTGCAGCTGTTCAAGGAGGTGATGGGCGTGACCCTCCCGAGGCCCTTCCCCCGCATCACCTACGCCGACGCGATGCTGCGCTACGGCTCCGACCGCCCCGACACGCGCTTCGGCCTGGAGCTCTCCGATGTGGGTCCTCGGGTGGTTGCGGTGTGGGTGCTCGGGTGGTTGCGGTGTGGGTACTTGGGCACATCGGTTGCGACTGGGTGGGGCGCAAGTCATGTCGGTGTATCGGGCAAGCGAACGTTTGTTCCCATTAAAGTGATGCGGGCGTGGAGATGTCTGTCATATCTAGACCGGGCGACATTGCCCCTTTCCGTGATCCCTTGGTCATGGCATCTGGAGTGGTGAGAAATTCCTATGGCCTTACGAACTTCCCCTTTTCAGGGGTACTGGAGTTGATGAGTGGCAACTGGAGTGGTGGTGGAGTCCTTGCCGGGCACACTGCCCCCATGGCCGTGGTGGACCATCGTTGCAGCAGCACTGATGCACTAAACAGGTTCTCGAAAGCCATCTCTTATGTCAGCACTGACGTGACTGCGGGGGACATTGTCACCTGTTGTCGCTTCATCCCCCTAGAAAAGAAGCCACGCGCTGGCGAGTGCTACCATGTCCTCGGACCACGTGGGCACAATCCATTCCTGGGAGAGACCATCCTTGCCTCCAGCACATACGTACATGGTTCCTCGCCGGCACCTTGTGCCTAGCCCACTCGCATGCCATGTCATGCCACCCAACCAGTCAAGTGATCGCCCTTGATCAAGGTAATCGAACAGTCTCAACCTCACAACCAGCCACCGCTCACCCCGACCCTCCCAACCAACCACATCACGCACCCTCCTCCATGCCCCTCCAGGTGAGCAAGGCGGTCGCGGGCTGCGGCTTCAAAGTGTTTGCGGACGCGGTCAAGGAGGGCGGCGCGGTCAAGGCGCTCGTCGTGCCCGCTTCGCACGGCGCCAACATCAGCAACTCGAGGCTCAAGGGGAAGGGGGACATCCTCGCCGAGGCGGTCGCGGGGGGAGCCAAGGGGCTGGCGTTTGCGAGGGTGGCCCCCGATGGAAGTGAGTTGCGGGCACACGAATGCTTCAGGATGGGACGTCGCTTGGCGAGGATGACCTCCGTGGCCTTGGGGCCACTTTGCCGATTGGCACACGCGCGCGTGAGAAGAGGACAGGGATGGGGTATTATAGAGGGTAAGGCCAGGTGTTAGCACGTAGGATAATGGCCTAGGGTATGGCACGGGGTACTTGGGGTGCGTGTTGAAACCAAATGGTTTGACATGGGGTGAGTTGTGAGCGTGGATGCTTCTGCTACAATGGAAACCCAGCTATGTTCTCTTTATCACATCATGTCTGTGTAATGGCTGTTTTGCTTTTAGTGGTCAATAGTTCTTGCAGCTGCCCTCCGGATTGCATGTAGCAGCGCGCGCGGCTTACACCTGTAAATGCTTCTTTTGGCCTCCACACACATCCTGCCCACAACGCCCATGGCCATCCCTCCGCCCATAACTCCTTGACACCTTTTCGTCATGCCCCAGTGAGCCTGGAGGCGGCGGCCGCCATAAAGGACAACCTGTCACCCGACCAGCAGGCTGCCATTGTGGCTGCGTGTCGAGCGGCAGCAGGGGACCTGCTGCTCTTTGGTGCCGGCGCGCTGGGCGACGTCAACAAGGCACTCGACCGGCTGCGCGGATACCTGGGCCGGTCCCTGGGGTTGATCCCCAAGGTAGGCTGGCATCTGGAGATGTCATGGTCGAGGCCTGCTGGCGATGGAGATGGGGTCGGGAACGGGGACGAGGATGGGGATGGGGATGGGGATGGGGATGGGGATGGGGATGGGGATGGGGATGGGGATGGGGATGGGGATGGGGATGGGGATGGGGATGGGGATGGGGATGGGGATGGGGATGGGGATGGGGATGGGGATGGGGATGGGGATGGGGCTTGCTTTCAGGAATGGCATCGGGCGCAAGGGACGGGATCCCTTGGAAGAAAGTGTGCCCGCGCTTGTCTGTCAAAACCTGATGGTAAAACAGGCCTCCAAGGTGCAAGGTTGCTTTGTGATAGCCGGCACCATTTTTGGCACGGGCCTGTGTCAGTGGAATGCAGGGTAATGGATCTGTGCTGGCATGAAGTCCATGGTGTGCCATTTTCATGCGGCCATGCCCAGGTAGCCAGACGCATGGGATGGTGGGGTAATTGTCCGGTGAGCGGCAAGGGGGGAGCACGGGCCGACTCGTGCCAGATGCGAGCATTTCCATGTGAGGCAGGTTTGCTCCAGTGCCGTCAGTTCTGTGAGCTTGTGCATGTGCATGGGGGAGTGTGCGTCGTTGAACGCTTGAGGGCAGCTGCAGGAGGCATGCTACTACTGGGTAGTAATAAGATAGTTTCCCATGCTACTACTGGGCAGTAATAAGATAGTTTCCCATGCTACTACTGGGTAGTAATAAGATAGTTTCCCATGCTACTACTGGGTAGTAATAAGATAGTTTCCCATGCTACTACTGGGTAGTACTAAGATAGTTTCCCATGCTACTACTGGCTAGTAATAAGATAGTTTCCCATGCGTCCCTGGGCATTGTCGGGTACTGATGTGGACAGCCTACCTGGCTACTGGCAGCTGCACCATCATAGATGCTCAATGGGGTGGGGTTATTTTGGTGTGTAATTCTTTTCTGTCGCTGCCATCTCTGCGGTGGGGCAGCGAAGTTCCCCGCGCAAAAAACATTTGCTTTGCTGGCACTAGTTTCCAACTACCTTCACAGTACATGTAACCTGTTGGCAGCCATTCCTTAACAACCATTATCAAACCACCGTTGATCAACACCAAATGAGTGAATCATCCATCCCACAGCCACTTGTCGGATGATGTTTCGCCTTGCAACCATCCACTTGAACTGTCCGTGGCTTGCCGGCGTCCCTTGTGCGCGTGCACATGCTTGCTGCAGGACACCCACAACCTGCTGTGGGTCGTGGACTTCCCCATGTTTGAGTACAACAAGGACGAGCAGAGGCTCGAGGTGAGCAGGTGCCAGCACTAGGCCGCGCGGATGCTGCGCCCGTTGTTTGGCTCACTGATTTAGCATGGGTGGATCCTTTGGGCCGTTATTCATTTAGGTTTCAGGTTTTGTGATGCGTCGGTTTGTGTCAGCTCTCACAGTTCAGCAAAGATGTCGGCGTCGCCCGGGCGCTGTAGCGATAGATAGTCCTATCCTGGATGCACCTCGCAGAGTTTGGGCTAGAGGCACGGTACTCTGTGGAGAGGACGCCGAGTGCACGCCGCACGTCTCCAAGGATCCGAACTTAAACCCCTCTCCGTCAACACCGTGATGGTGATCGTAGCACCGAGCATGCCGGGAGACCCATTTCGGCTTCAGTGGTAGCTTTCCTGTCTGCTGTGCATAAATGAGATGACGATTGCACTGGCTCCCTGGGCCCGCCTGTGTAAGTCTGCAAGGTTCCGCTTCCTGTGGCCCTCCTTGGCTAGACGGTCATGTCCGGTGCCTGTCTCGTGCTCATGGCATTGGGGTCCCTCTAGTCTGCGCTCACGGTGATACCTAATTCTATCGGATACGTGTTATTTATTGGAACGTTGGCGTTTGGCGCGCACTCTCTTGCCTGCTGCGCCCGGCGACCCCACCCCAGGCGGTGCACCACCCCTTCACGGCGCCGATGGCGGAGGATATGGGTGACCTGGCCACCGCGCGCGCCTGCGCCTACGATGTGGTTTACAATGGCATTGAGGTGAGAATGGTGGCGGATGCAAGTAGATGGGCTGAGGGGAAGCAGGGGATGCCAATGGATGGGTTGAGGGTAGGGAGGTTGAGGGAATCTGGTCCAAGGGGGGTTGAGGGTAAGGGGGACGATGGGTGGGGGTCAAGGGGTGCCACGGGAGACAGCATTAAGTTTCGCGCTCGTCCTGTCATGGCTTGGCGACATGTTTGACGGGCTTGGAGACGTTGCCAGTTACAGCCCGTGGCAATAGGATGCTCTATTCGTGTGCATGGCAATAGATGGTCTCCTCTTGTGCATGGTGATAGGATGGCCTATTCTTGTGCATGGCAATAGGATAGCCTATTGTTGTGCATGGCAATAGGTGGCCTAATCTTCTGCATGGCAATTGGATGGTCTATTCTTGTGCATGGCAATAGGATGGTCTATTCTTGTGCATGGCAATAGGATGGTCTAAATTTGGGCATGGCAATAGGATGGTCTAATCTTGTGTGGGTTTGTACGGCTACGTGCAAGCGAAATTGCGGTGCTGGAGGCGTGACCAGGAGCACGTATCCAGGCAGAGTTCCTTGGGTAGTGGCCCCATGAAGACTTGAATTGTTAGGACAAATGGCCATGACTCATGACTGCTTAGCAGCCCTGAGTGGTATGCCATTATCAAGGTGCTCTCATACTGGGTGCTCTGTAGACTTGCATGCAGGGCACATTCTTTGTGGTCTGTGTGCGTCCAGTTGGTCTTGTCGATGAGTCGCCCGTCTGGCACAATATGGCCATTGAATAGTATGGCCATCTTGGAAATGGTGGCGTACACAGGCTGCTGCCCTCCGGCCCTCCCGACCACGCGCCTGGATGGCATTCCTTAGGGTCGAACGTGACAAGGGCTGCATTGGCATGAGTCGTGTGGGTATTGAAAAGATATATGGGTATTGAAAGTCTCAATGGTATTGAAAAGTCTTGTTGGTAGGGAACTTGGGCGGTGGGCTGCGTCGGCCTTGGATGTGCGGTCTGCTGCACCACAGATCGGCGGCGGGAGCCTGCGCATCTACAAGCGCGAGGTGCAGGAGAAAGTGTTCAAGGCTATCGGCCTGACCCTGGAGGAGGTACAGTGCTGCTAACGCACGTGTCTGATATCCTCTTGCACCGTGCGCGTGTGGCCAAGGGGTGGCATCCGCATGAGAGCTGAGGTGTGTCAACCTGGACGTTGATTTCCATCGCTTTTCCATTGTTATCAAGTTGCCTCTAGACGACAGTACTAAGAGCAACCACCAAAGTTTGTTGTTGTCGTTGTTTGTAACGCCTTTTCTCGTGGTTCAATCGCCATTGCATGTTTGCCATCTTGAAGCAAATGTCATGAGCATACTTCTATGAAGTTTGGGGCCGCTGTTGCGGGAAGAAAATAAGGGCAGTGATTATCTGAACAAGTTAGAAGGGGCACTGGGCAGGCAAGCCAGGGGTAGACATGCCACCTCCATGCATGCCAGCAACAACAGGTTGCCCGGGGGTGGTGGCAGCATCCATGATCTTCGCTCTTTGCCTGCCCTGCGTGCCCTTTTCTCCCTGTGCCCTACCGGGCAATCTCCTGTCCCAATCTTGTCACCCTACGTAGAAGCACCTTGTCGCCCTACGTAGAAGCAACGTTCTGTGCTCTCTGAACGTTTCTGTTTCCTCTCTGCTGAACGGGGCTGTCCTGTCCCCAATCCGTTTGTTGGGTGGGTTCTGCCAGACGACCGCAGAACCCCAGCCTGGGTGGCTCTGAGATGAACGAATGTCAGGCAAACCATTTAGCCGATTTATTGTTGCCGGCCGTGCACAGAATTCCCTTCTTACGCTTTGTGTGTAATACTTTTTCTCTGCTGCCTGGTGGGCCGGGCTCCTCCCGGGAACGTGCTGTGCATGCAGGCCAACCAGAAGTTTGGGTTCCTCCTTGAAGCCTTTGACTCAGGGGCCCCTCCCCATGGTACGTGTGCAGCGCGCAGTGCATGAGACAACCTCCGTGCTGGCATCTCGAGACCATGCCTGGGCCACTAGCAGCATGAATCATGGAGACAACAGGCCTGCCACTCGCACAGGCCTACTACCAGCACGGGCCCACCAGCATTCACGAGGAGCTGCAATTGAGTTGTGCAGGCAAACACGCTTCTGGGAGTCTGCTGGCTGAACAGGATTGGCTTGCACGCCCACTGGAAGCCTAGGAGCACACGGGCTATTGAACGTGCAAGGCTTTGGCACTTGGCTCAGAACTCGGAGCTGGCCAATTATCTGGACAACAAATGATTCAAGTTCACTGTGCTCTTATTTTATTGGCAAGTCTCTGCCTTGCAGCGGCTATCACCTTGTTGCCCACGTTGGACTAGTGGATCCTACCCCTTCAAACAAGCCTAGATGATATGCATGCCAAGATGGTGCTGTTCCTGGCCGTCAGCAGGATTTATTTGCCCCTCATGCTGCCGCCCTCACTTTGTACTGCTTGCCCCCCCCCCCCCGGTTGTCTCGATACCCATCTTGCAGCTGGCCTGGCTTATGGGCTTGACCGACTGGCGATGCTTCTGTCAGACCAGTCGTCCATCCGTGATGTCATTGCGTTCCCGAAGACCACCCAGGCTCAGTGCCTGCTCACCAACGCACCATCGGCAGTGGACCCTCGCCAACTGCGGGAGCTGGGGGTTGCTTCGGAAAAGAAGAATTGAGGTGCTGCAAGTCTTGCTGTTCCAGCTAGGTGTACGGAGACTGGAGTGAGACATCATGCGGTAGTGAGACATGGGGTGAGACAACCACGAACATGGGTCGACTACCATGGTACTCTTCACAAATACGTTGTTTGTATATGGCACCTAACGCGAAAACGATGACTTCCATACAAGTCCCCGACTCCCCGTGGAAGTAGGTGCACGTGTACTCTAGCAAGTTATGCACTCCGTGTATCCAAGTTGTATCGCGCGTGAAGATCCTTGTATACCGGCAGATACTGGTACTGTAATACTATAATCATTGCCTTGCCCACAACAAAAAATTTACTCTTGCGGTACTAGCCCTTCCACACATGAACTACTGCGCAATTCAGCGTGTTGTACACTGCAAATGTACCGGTCGTGAATACCTTACATGGCTGTGTACGACTGACCATTACCATTGCCGTATTTCCATCCTAGCTTGTGTACGGGAGTAGAAGCAAGTTAGCACTTGTGTATCATGCGCATAGGCATGCCACGAAGTAGCGGCTATGCTAATCTCATTAGAAAAATAATTACGCAGAAGATCAGACAAAGATCGTCTTCATCATCGGGAGTAGAAACGAGTATAGTGTACTGAACGCAAAGGTTTTCACCTTTGCGGAGTGTCTGATCAGAATAGTGTACGAGTCGAAATGAGTAGAAACGAGGATTGCGTACGAGCCATAAATTTACTGCTTGTGTATGTGATTTATGTTACCTAATCAACAAGTGGTACAACATCGTTTACAAATATATATTAAAAATATAATTACTTACAGCAGAGTGAAATCACTCAAACCAAAGCAAACGCCCAGCTATAAACCTATATACAGAGCCATGTCAAAGCTCTATACTACGATAAGACCAATGGAAACGCCTAACGGGAGGAACCTAATAGCCCTGCTGCACCGCAAAATCAGCCCGCGTACGGCGGAGCATGATGTCAGCCATGGCCCGAGTCAGCGCCACCGACAAGCGCTGACGCCAATATGACGTCCAGGTCCGCGCCGACCATGGGGCCCGCTGGCCCTCCAGGTCCAGCCGGTCCTCCCGGAGCCGGCAACACTCCTTGAAGAAGGCGGAGGTCAGGGGCCCCATGGCCCCAAACTCCTCCAGGACAAAGGGCACCACACGATGGTGCCCGACGTCGCCGTAGGCCAGGAGCTTGGCCCGCTCCGCCCGGTCCGCCGTGTAACCTGCCGTGAGGGAGGCCCCAGCCACGTGGCTAAGAGCCAAGGGCCGCGCCACCGAAACGTCAATAAGCAGATGCCGGCCACCCCCCACAAATATATATATTCATTGAGAATGATGGATTACGGAGTTCAGATAGGCATGCAACATTATGAAGGAAAAACCTGAAAAGAAGAAGAACCCTGAAGAAATTAATAGGAATCTGACACGGACATCTAAGGATCACGCCAGCTGCACAAGGTACAACTAACTACATCACAAAACTACAACACGCAGCAACATCGCTGCCGGCCCACCATGCAGGCCTGAGAGGAATCTAGACCGCATGGGTCGCGACAAAGTCGGCCCCGGTGCGGCGGAATAACACATCAGCCACGGTGCGAGTGAGGGCGAGTGACAGGCGCTGCCATGCACCAATACGAGGACCACATGCGGGCCGACCACGGGGCGGCCTGACCCTCGAGGTCGAGGCGGTCTTCACGGCGCTGGCAGCACTCGATCGTGGAAAAACTCCGCCGTCTTGGGGCCCATGGCCCCGAACTCCGCAAGGACAAAGGAGATGACCCGGTGGACAAATACATATTAAAAATATAATTAAGTTACAGCAGAGTGAAATCACTCAAACCAAAGCAAACGCCCAGCTATAAACCTATATACAGAGCCATGTCAAAGCTCTATACGACGATAAGACCAATGGAAACTCCTAACGGGAGGAACCTAATAATTAAAATCATAGCTCCGTTGGGAGCATATGTAACACATAGCCCTGAGAAAGGGGCATCTATGGGTTTGTAATACAATCAGGGCTACAACCTGCAGGTGGAGGATGTACAGCTATCACCTGCTCTGGGTGCACAAGGTGCACCTGCACCGCCATGATGGTTCATGCCTCCTTAACAAGCACAGGCACCCAGGGGGGGCTTGAGGAGAGGGCCTAGAAGGCCTGCATGACATATGGGGTGGAGGGTATGTGGCTAGGCTATAGCTGGTGTACACATGGCATCTCAGCAGAGAGTAACTCCCTGCATAGGCATAGCATGGCTAATCATCCATGGGAGGTCCCATCAGTTGTAGGCTGGGCGCGGCTATAAGTACTGAAAGCATCATCCATGGGGGCCATTATGGGCGCACATGCGCGTGGGCCACTTGCAAAGGCTAAGCCTATCTAATCTACACTACTGGTATATTCCCTAGTCTGGGGTGGCAGGAGGGGCCTGCCAGGGCTTGTGGTCAACGTGGATGACCGCCCCCCTCCAGTATACCGGCTTCCCCCCTGCACGCTGCTGGAGCTGAAGGTAGGTCGGCCATAGCTCGCGTCGCCGCTGTTGCTGGGCCAGGGTCAAGTCGTCGTCCAGCGTGAAGCGAGTCTCCGAGAGCTTCTTGTGGCATTTAAGGAACGCCAGCTTGTCCGCCATGTACTTAAAGGTGAGGAGCACAGGTGCCGGGCCAGCCTTACCCCGCGCGCGGGGAAGGCGGACAGCCGACATGTCCAGCTCACCAGTGAGTTGCATGGGGGCAAGAATGGCCGCAAGGAGGCTCGTGGAGGTCTCACCTGCCTGATGGTCGAAGTGCTTGACGATGACATTGCGGCTGCGCTTGGTGATGTCGGCCTCCTCGCAAAGGTCGATGGCTTGTTGCTTGAGTTGTGCCGCGATGGTGGAGGTGGTGGACTCAGGTGGTGTGTTGCTTAAGCAAGTCCGCCCAGGTGGAGGGAGCATCGCCGGCCGGGCCAGCAGGCGCCGGCTGGGCGGCGATGTCCTTCACCGCCTGGGCGGTGAGGCCGGCGGTGTCATGCAAGCACTCGAGGGCGGTGGCGGTGGCTTGAAGGCGTTGGTCGAGGTAGAGGAGCTGGGCGGTGATGTCGGCAGTGGAGGCGGAAATGGCAGTGGAGGTGGAGGCGGCGGCGGTGGAAATGTGAGGAAGTTCAGTAGCCAGCGTGCCACCAATGGCTGCTACGTCGGCAGCAAGGGGGGTCACGTGCTGCTGAAAGGCTTCCGCGAGGATGGAACGAAGTGTGGGCCGGGCGGAGATGGATGGAGCCCAGATCTCGTCGTCGGAGCGCTGGAGAAGGGAGTTGAGGATGGCGTGCTGGAGTTCGGGGCGGGTGCACCCGGGCAGCAGGGTGAGGTGTCGCCAGAGGCGGCCGTCCGGGAGGATGAGGCGATTGTTGTCGTGGAGATGGAGGCACAGGTCGTAAAGCGAAGCGTAGTCCCCGAAGAAGATGCGGTCCAGAGCATCGGTCGGAGACATGTTGGCCCAGTCGTAATCTTCGACCTTGAAGAAAGGCCGGGGCCGAAAGCTTGGTTCTGAGGGGCGTGAAGACCCTCCTGTTTTGTCGGCTGAGCGGGTGCGCTTGGGGTCAGGCGATGCAGATGGCGAGGCGTTAAGCCCGGGAGGTTGCTGGACGACCATCAGTGCACAACTAGTGTCACCGCTGCCTGCCGGACCTGATGGCAAAGCTGCAGCCTGAGCTGCAGACGTATTTTCATTGCCGAGCGCAGCCGCCAGGCTGCGTTGCGTCGAGGCGCGTTTGTTCGCCATATATTGCGTAATAGCGTCGGAAAATTATATCAGCATGTGCGTCTTAGAAAGACGAGGCGACTGTGATATTCACAGCTAAATTCGGTGCTCAAACGTGAAAGTTATGAGCTCCGACAGCCATGGCTACCTCGTGGCCGGAATTTCGCGCCCCCCCGGAACCTACTAGCCCTGCTGCACCGCAAAATCAGCCCGCGTACGGCGGAGCATGATGTCAGCCATGGCCCGAGTCAGCGCCACCGACAAGCGCTGACGCCAATATGACGTCCAGGTCCGCGCCGACTGATGGGGCCCGCTCGGGCGGTTGGTCTAGAAATCAGCCCCAAAACGGAGGCCCTGGCCCTCGGCATGGCAGCCTGGGCCCCCACCCACGCTCCGCCTCTTAGACGATGCCGAGGTCAACTACCCTCCTTCAGGCCGCTTCAAGCTGCTCGGCAGTTGGCTTCCCGACTGCGAGGACGACATGACGACACGGATCGGCATGGCGTGGGCACACCTCCATGACCACCGCCGCTGGTGGAGCAACCCCGCCCTACCCCGGATCGTCAAGCGTGACCTCTTCAAGGTCGTCATTCTGACGATCCTGACCTACGGCGCCGAGACCTGGACTCTGACGCAGGAGCTGGAGCAACGACTCGACGGCGCCGTCACCAAGATGCTGCGCAAGGCCCTTAACCCTTAAACCGTACTCGGTCCGTTTTCGTGGACTGAGTTTTTCTCAGTCCACTAAAACGGACCGAGTTTGTGGCAGAACTAGCTATAATTCTAGCAAACTTTTGAATATTCTGTTTGGACCAGCTTCGAGATCTATATTTGTACTTTCACGTACACCCCTGCATGTTTGCTACTTTTGGACACCTGGACAGGGAGCTATGAACAGAAATATCCAGGGGGGTACCCTGGTCCAAAGGTAACTTTGGGCGTGAAAAAAATGACCAAAACGAGCCAAAACGACGAAGACCGCGAAAACGACGAGTAACGACGGCAGCCATGGCGTCGCCTCCCGGTGGCGCGCAGTCAGGATTTTTGCTCAGACGTGGAATTAAGCATTCGGTACCACCGGCTATATTCGGTGCTGGCTGGGCACGCGAGAATTTCGGGGAAAATCATGATACTGTGCGCATTCCTGGGTCTGTAGTGTCGCTGAACCGCGCATGCACTATCGCGAAATGTCTTTTCGAGGGCGATCCGAAGAAATACGACTTCACCAAGGCGCAGGTTTATCAGTGGAAGGTCGCCGAGGCTGCAGGCTCGGTAGATGGTGACGGTGGCGATGAGAATGATGGCGATGCCGCAGTGCAGGATGATGTTGACGACGGTGGGGTGTCGGGGGGTGCCGACGACGAATCTGACCCCTCCTCAGCTAGCGATGGCGACAGCGAGGATATTTCGGTTTCCCCGGCGGTCAAGAAGCGTGCCAAGCGCAAGTCTGGCCGTTCGGCCAGAGCACCGGCACGCCAGAATCCACCCAGAAGCGTCGGCCGCAGCCAGCCCCGCCTGCAGACGACAACTCTGAAGGCAGCGCTGATGAGGAGCAGGACGAGGTGCCAGACCTGGTCGAGTCCGACGATGAGGAGCAGCCTGATGACGGTGCGGCTGGTCGTGCTCAGGAGGATGGTGACTGGATTTTCGGGGCAGGAAAGCCGGAGGATGGAATTCTGCCCGACATACCTGCGCCGGCGTTTGACGGCAAGGCGACATACAAGAACATTCCCGGCCGTGCGCACAGGTTTGGTCCTCTCGAGCTGTTCCTTCTGTTTTGGGATCCCAAGACTGTGCTCGAGCCCATCGTTGCTGAGACCAACCGGTATGCTGATCAGCAGCGAGCTGCTGGCAAGGCTGGAGCTCAGGATTGGACACCAATGTCTATCGACGAGCTCGGCAAGTTCTTGGGCATCATCATCACAATGTCGCTTGTGCATCTGCCTGCAAGGGGAGACTACTTTTCTGGGCTGCCCATGGGCGCTGCAGCTGGCTGTCAACCTGCAGCACGTGATGTCTGAGTTCAGGTTTGACCAGATTTGCCGCTATCTCCATTTCAGGAACATGCACCGCAGACCGCCCTGAGAACCGCCAGACACGCGAGTGGAGGCTCTTCCAGTTCCTCTGACTGGATGAGCTGCTGAACTCGGAGTGCGGCATACAAGAAGTACTTCGTGCCATGCAGGGGAGCAGGCATGCCATCGACGAGCGCTCCATCTCGACACGGCACAAGCTGTGCCCCATCTGGTGCTATAACCCGACCAAGCCCTCCCCGTTCCACATCAAGCAGTATTGCGTCTGCGACTGGCCGACGGGCTTCCTCTACTGACCACGCGCACACCTACGACAAGCTGCCCGAGGAGCAGCACACGTACAGGATCACGGCAAGACGCTGGCGGGTGAGCTGCCGCACCCGGCCGTGCAGGATCGCCACCGACCGCTTCTACACCAGCCGCGACATGCTGGAGGAGCTCCATGACGTGCAGGGCCACCAGGTGGTGGGCACTATCATGCCCAACCGGCGCGGGCTTCCCTTCAGGGAGGTCAAGGACCAGCTGGGGCGCAGGCCGGAGCAGGGGGACTACGCGTGGGCTGTCGATCAGGATGGGCTCACCGGCTCATGGCGTGCATGGCAGGACAGGAAGACGGTGTGGATGGCGTCCAAGGGGATCCCGCTCACGGAGGTGGAGGTCAGCCGCCATGGGGGCCGCGACATCCGCATCACGGTGCCTGCCCCCAGCCTGGTGCCGATCTGCTGGGGGACCTACAAGGGGGTGGACTTGCAGGACCAGCTCGGGGCTGAATACCCTGTGCAGGATGCGCTCGTGACGCGCATTTGGTGGCACAGGGCTGCAACTGGCCACCTGGCCAACTCGGTCACCAACGCCTTCATCCTGCACAAGCTCACCCGCGCTGGCCGCGCTGACATCCTCAGCCATGCTGGCTTCTTGAGCAAGCTGGCCGACGAGCTGTGCACCAATCAGTGGACAGGCGGCAGGGTGGCGGCTCTCCTCGCTGAGCCATATGTCCACCGTCCCGGGCGTGACGGCCGCCTCACCGGCACCCACCTGGAGCCAGAGCTGCATCCCCTTCGTGGAATGCGCTCAGTGCGTGGTGTGCGCAGTCGAGAAGGTGCGCAAGCGCACCAACTTCTGGTGCAAGGACTTTGACGCGGCGCTGTGCGTGGGCTCCTGCTGGAACGTGTACCACGGGGGGCTGCTGACCGGCCTGGACGGGGGCGACTAGAAGCAGCGCGCCCAGCTGCCCCTCTCGCGCCGTAGCGTGGCTGCATGGCAGGGAGTGGGCTGAGTCCAACGGGCGCACCACAAGGGCTGCAGAGGGTGCTGGGCTGCTGATCGACAGGGCATGTGAGGCGGCGTGCTCTGAAGAACAGGAGGCGCGCCTCGTAGATGGTAGCCAAGTATAGCTGACAGTATATAGGTCACCTTAGCATAGGGCTAGACCTTTGGCTACCGCCGCGCGCACGCATGTTTATGCTGGCACATGTTCGTGTGTTTTATGGCATGGTGTCTTGTGCCAACACCTGGGCTTGACAATTTTGTGCATTTGTGTGTCTTGCCACATGTTTATGCCGTATGGAATAAAGTTTTGCATTGGTTTGTTAGCAAATAGTAGCAAAAAAACTCAGTCCATTTAAGGGGACGTGGCGCGCCGAATATTTTCCGCGCCAAAAAATTCGCGGTACCGTCCGTACGGTGTATAATGTGTGCCCGGACCGCTCAACCCTCGCGGAAGTGGCCATGGCGGCATGCCTTTATGCAATATTAATCGATATGGCACGTAAACAGCTAGAAAAAATGCTTGAATTTCGCAGAAGATTAGTTGATGACCTCATTTCGAGGCGGAAAGTTTACGGTTTGCAATATCGCTAATTTCTCGAACGGCTACGGGCGCGGGGGTCCAGGATATAATTTCTCTTGCGGATCATGAAATTTAACCCCTAAATGGTCTGAGATCCTGCCGATAAATCGGCTGGATCTTCACAATTTTGCAAACCAGATGCCATCCAACCTACCCATATCCAATGGCTGTCCTTGGGGGCCAAGCATGTCCATGAGTTGCCCTTCGGGTTGGTATATCACAACCTCACATATATGCAGGGTAGGCCATATATAACTGCCGTCAAAGTCAGGGGGGTCAAGACGCGCGTTTTCATTTTTGGTAGAATGTGCATTTTGAATTATGTTATAAGACCTAGGCACCTACCACTTCAGGGATGATAAAAAATTAGTTCCTGAACAGTTTGAGCCATTGGGGTCATCATTTGGGTGGGTATACCAGCAGTTACACTCAGTACAGCCCATAGGGGTACCGTTGGTAAAAAGCAACCAAGGGGGTAGGGGTGGGCATACTACCTACTAATATGGCCACCAACCATGCCAAACAATACATTTCCCTTCCACAATGATGGGGAAACATAACTGCATCATCACACTGCCCTTACATGGCACCTATGTGCAGGTGCCACCTTGTCCATGCACGTAGGTAACGTGGTACGGATACCCTACGCAAGGCATGCATTCTAGGAGGCAGCCACCAACAAACTAGTGATGTTGAGCCTATTTCAGCCTGCCCTAGCAAGGATAAACTAGGCCTAAGCTGCTATAGCTTGCCAGGTGATGGCCAGCACACCTGGTGGCACATGCTGTCAATGGGAAGCTTTTACTCACCAGTTACGTGCTTGATGATGCCACAGAGACCAGCCAACTGCCTCACACTCATGCAATATGTGTATGGGAAATGTATAACAAACATATATGGAGGTATTCAAACCCATACAGCCTCTAAAACTTATCACCATCACCCTGTGGCAGGTCAACTGACTGAGGGAAGCATCTAAGAAGGGTGTTTTAGAAAGGGGCCAGGCCAGGGTCAAGAAAGAGCATGAATAATGCAAAAAGAATGTGCTACACAAGCTAGAACGTATATATAAACGTCAAACATCGATAGGAAAACGATGATTAAGCTTTACCAGGCATGGATGGCGTTACCTTGGCCCAGGCGGTGGCCGCAAAATGGCGCATTTCGGCACACCAAAGTTGTGCAGCATGGTCGCTGGATTCGGCGATTTCTGGCCACCCTTGCACGCTTACGACTACTATGTATCATAACAAGTACAAAGAAACCAATGTATCCTTTAAAATACGCCGGAAAGGTATTGCTGTCAACGTTTCTATCGTCCGGCCTGATCGCAGTTATTTCCAGCAAGAACGCTGCCGACACCAATCAAATGGCATTCCTGCGAACCAAAAATTGGCCTGTATGATCTTTAGGACGTATAAAATCAATTTCGTAAGTTTGGACAGAAAATTCGAACGCAAACGTAAATGCCATGCGTGGGCGCAAGCCGCCATGGCCAGGTCGTCGTTTTCCGGAATGCACGTTGTACGTGAAAAAGTACCCTGACCCCTTGTACTTTGACCGGCCAGAACACCTCTATAACTTTGTCAAAAGTATGCAAACCCTAGTACCATGCTGTGAAGGATTTTATAAACTTTCGATCTTCTCAGCTAAACTTTTCCTAATTCTCAATAGATTTCGCGGCATCTGGTCCCCCGAGAAGGGGCCGATGCATCGGCTGGAACTCGATTTTTGGCGGAAAATCGGCAGCAAGACCATTTAGGGGTTAATGCAGGTTTACGGCAGCTATTGTGAGGCAACGTAGGCTCTAAAGAGCGATTATGAAGCTAACTTCATGGTGTTGTCGAGTTTGTGCCGAAGCTTCCCGGTTTCTTTTACATTTCCGGCATTCAAGGTAAGAACCTACGCAGGCCTGCGCATGTCGCCTTCGACGTATTCACGGAAGGCGCACCTTCCTTGTTCGCCTGATGAATGGATGATGTCTTTTATTGTTCGAGCTTGCGTGCCAGTTTACGCATGAAA
The DNA here is from genome assembly GCA_009746045.1 of Mesostigma viride. NCBI lineage: Eukaryota > Viridiplantae > Streptophyta > Mesostigmatophyceae > Mesostigmatales > Mesostigmataceae > Mesostigma > Mesostigma viride. The sequence goes on from RPFO01000276.1 coordinate 4,345,036, forward strand.
CATGTCCACGCAGGCAGGTGCATTAACGTCGGCCTTTCGCCTTTTTTTCGGGCAGGGGTTTTCCCTGCAGGAAGCGCTCCATTTCTTTCGGTTGCATCGTCAGATTCCTAGCTATTTCGTACAATTTCGTGTAGTTTGTGGCTGGCATGCTAAGTGCGCCGAGGTTAAGTTGTTGGTAATGTGTTGACATTTGTGTTTCCATAATCCTTTGGACGTGAGCTTGCTCAGACGCTTTGTTATGTGCCGGATCTGACACGCCTGCTTTAGAACGACATCCGGCATGTGCCTAGAGGCTAACAAGCTGGCATCAGCTTCTTAGCACATTGCCCTATTGGAAAGGAAGGTGAGAGTGGTTCTTTTGCTGGCCATACTGCATGAGTGGCATTGCATTAGATAGGTGTTTCCATTGCTTTCCTTGAGCTATAACCATTAAGACTTCCCTGCTATGTGTGCAGCAAGGCAAGCTGGATAGGATGTGAATGCTTGGCAGACAACATGTATGATTTGCTGCCAAGTTTGCAGGCTGCAGTTGCCTCTATTGCTTGGTCAGTCTTTCTAAGGTTTTTACACGTATACTTGCTGAGTTCTTGGCATAAATTTACACGGTAACCTTGGGCTGAGCTTAGTGTATGCTCTCTTGGTGCGTGTATGCCTAGCGATGGTGTTGCTGTGCGCACGCTGGCAAGGCTGGCCATGCTGAGGGCAGGGGAGGGCAGATGAGGTGCCTAGCCTTTTCTTATGTTGTGTGATCGAGTTGGGCATGTTTTTTTGCCTCTTGGATGGAAAACATGATGTCTAGGTGGCCTTATACACAGAAAAACCTCATTTAGCGTATGTTCAGGTTTTAGCACGCAAAACCTTATAACTTGAGCTAGACTTGTCGGAATGACCTGGGACTTGGACCACTGCTGTCCCCCTGTTGGCCCGATTTTCCCTTGATTTTGTGGCCTTATTTGAAGTGTTTATGATATGTTTATTCCCAATGTCCGGTAAAAAAAGACCTGTTTTGCGGGAAAATTAATAACTGTTCAAGGTTTTGCCATTTCCATGATGTAAATAGCTCAGCAAGCTACACACTCAGGGAACTACAAATGGTTGATTTTTGGTTGCCAACAAATGTGTGCATTGGCTGGGGCATACCCAGCCCTAATTAGCGTCTTTTTCTATTTATAGCGCAATATTGGCGTATGCTTGGGGGTAGTACCCCCAACAAGTGCATGGACAACTCACAAGAGATGTTATTTAGTGCCCGCAATCATATTTCAGCATTGTGCAAATGAATTTCAAGTGTTATTACCATAGTTCAATTTTTAAGGTTTTTGGGGTGCCACCTCCCCTTAAACGGACTGAGTTATTTTTGACTTTTTGCTACGTGGCGTGTAGAGCTCTGTAACATTCCATGAAGTCAGTGTTCCTATGGCCTTCCTAGCGAGTACCATCTGCCTTTGAAATTCCAGGGCCAACAACATTGTAACACAACAGATATTGCATTATGCACATGTCAAATCCCGATTTTCCGCACCCCCCTGGGGTGTGCGCTATTTATAGCACCCAAAAGTAACTGATTTGGGACCAGTGACCTATCCCCCATGAAAATCAACATATATGCATGCTTGGTACCAAGGGGTGGCCAGAAATTGTTTTTAGGCCATACACAACAAATGCGCAAAGATGTGCAACTCAGTCCGTTTAATTGGACTGAGTTGCTACGGGTTAAGGGTTAACATCCCCTTTGGTTTGCACATTAGTAATGAGGATTTGTACGAGCTGATTTGCCCTATGTTTCCCACATTATTAGGCACAGGCGCCTGGGCCTAGCCGGGCACCTGGCCCGCACAGATCAGGTAGGTACATCCGATAGACTAGCTGGCACCAAGCCCGCCAACACCAGCCTGGGCAATATGTCCTCACCTGGCGTGCCCCCGGCCACGCGCGGCAGGGCCGCCACCCGTGGACTTTTCGTGATAGACTCGGCATGGACATGTGCTACACTAGACGTGACGGGCTCACACCCGGGCAGCCTCCTGGTTTGTCTGTAATATGGAGGCAGATGGTGCGCAAGGATAGATGGCAAGTAGTGATGAAGGAGACCACCCCCAAGCCTGTGGGGGCTCCGCGTGTGACCAAGTATATGGCATTCATAGTGATTCGGGCCGCGGTGCCCACACCCCTGTCACTAGGACCTAGATAGCTCACACCATCCATTCCACACCATGTTCCCCTCCCACTGAGGACTTATGCTCACGTGACGCAGTCACGTGTCTATTAATTAATTAATTAATTAATGGGGCCTGCTGGCCCTCCAGGTCCAGCCGGTCCTCCCGGAGCCGGCAACACTCCTTGAAGAAGGCGGAGGTCAGGGGCCCCATGGCCCCAAACTCCTCCAGGACAAAGGGCACCACACGATGGTGCCCGACGTCGCCGTAGGCCAGGATCGAGCTTGGCCCGCTCCGCCCGGTCCGCCGTGTAACCTGCCGTGAGGGAGGCCCCAGCCACGTGGCTAAGAGCCAAGGGCTGCGCCACCGAAACGTCAATAAGCAGATGCCGGCCACCCCCCTCAAAGTCCAGCACCACGATGTCAGGCCGGTGGTTGGGGGAATAGAAGGCAGCGCCATCCGCATCCTCGGACCAGATGTTCAAACATATAATTACTTACAGCAGAGTGAAATCACTCAAACCAAAGCAAACGCCCAGCTATAAACCTATATACAGAGCCATGTCAAAGCTCTATACTACGATAAGACCAATGGAAACTCCTAACGGAAGGAACCTAATAGCCCTGCTGCACCGCAAAATCAGCCCGTGTACGGCGGAGCATTCATGATGTCAGCCATGGCCCGAGTCAGCGCCACCGACAAGCGCTGACGCCAATATGACGTCCAGGTCCGCGCCGACCATGGGGCCCGCTGCATGGCCCTCCAGGTCCAGCCGGTCCTCCCGGAGCCGGCAACACTCCTTTTTTCAAATATATATTCACGTGCGGGCCAAGCTCCTTGCCTACGGCGACGTTGGGCACCATCGTGTGGTGCCCTTTGTCCTGGAGGAGTTTGGGGCCATGGGGCCCCTGACCTCCGCCTTCTTCAAGGAGTGTTGCCGGCTCCGGGAGGACCGGCTGGACCTGGAGGGCCAGCGGGCCCCACGGTCGGCGCGGACCTGGACGTCATATTGGCGTCAGCGCTTGTCGGTGGCGCTGACTCGGGCCATGGCTGACATCATGCTCCGCCGTACGCGGGCTGATTTTGCGGTGCAGCAGGGCTATTACTACGTTCCTCCCGTTACTAGGCGTTTCCATTGGTCTTTATATCGTAGTATAGAGCTTTAACATGGCTTTATTTAGGTCAATATTGTGCGGAAACCTTTTGCCACTTGGGCTTCTCAGGTTCCCGGCGTGAACTTGAGTGTACCATGCAGCGAGTGGTTATCGCTGGTAATATTGTGCGGAACCTGAGAAGCCCAAGTGGCAAAAGGTTTCCGCACAATATTAACCTAACTAAAACCTGTGCACCTTGGAGGTCAGGGGTTCGAATCCTCACTGAGGTGCAGTTTCGGCGCAATATTATTATTTGCGTGCTCAGCGGCCCAGGCGGATGTCTCGTCGGGCTCTTCGTCCCCCCTCCACGAGGCCAGGTTTTAGTTAGTTTAAATAGTGCCGAAACCTTTTGCCCACTGAGGCAAATCGGTCCGTCACACTATTTTGCCCGGAATAACCACTTCCGAGCACCCATGCAAGTTAATTCGGCCGAATTAACTTGGGTGCTCGGAAGTGGTTATTCCGGGCAAAATAGTGTGACGGACCGATTTGCCTCAGTGGGCAAAAGGTTCACAACACCTTGAAATGGCCTTTTTTTTACATAAATTATGGCCCATGGCAAGTTTATTGTCAGATTGACCTAGGATTGGATCCCACCACTCGCCGGGATGTGTCTGGCTAGTGGTGGAGTAGTTGAGTCAAAATGTTAAGTTTACATGGTACTCCCTGCTTAAGTTAACTCCAGATCCAAGGCCAAAACTGGCCACCTAAACCACTTGCACTTGCATAGAAACAATAGTTGACATCAGATTATGCTGTACATGTAACTTTGCAGTGGTGATGAATAATAGTTGTTTTGACCTTGTACAAAGTTCTACGCCATTTGGAGCCCTAGTTGGTGACAAATGCTAGCAAACTTTTGCTAGCATTTGTCATTAATGGCCATTTTAAATCAATATTTAACCCAAATAATGTCAGAATGCCACCAAAATTTATTGCCATCATGCCAAAACCTGACGAATGGTCTCAACAAGTCATGAGCAAAAATTCCGATCATGCAGAGCCCAAAATGGTGGCATTTGCCAGCAATTGTCACCATTTTTTGCTTTTTTACTCATAATTTTAACAACATTAACCACCAAAACACTCTCCAAGCTGGGGCACATCATTTAAATCTTTGCAGGCAACTCAAGAATGACTAGTACAAACAGTGTGCAAGAACTTGGTGCATGTGAATGCCTGAGTGGTGACCATTGCTAGCAGAATCCATCATGTAAGGTAGGCATTGCCAGTATGCCACAAAGCTGTGATGTGCAGTGCATGTCCATATGTATACCCCATGACACCATGCCTCTAAACTACTTGGCACATTGCAAAATGGGAAGGAAAGGTGAACAATACATGCCACATCACTAACACAGCCATTTGAATGCTACCAACACGCACCATGCATGATATACACTACGTGTAAGTAATACATGTCGAGAATATGCCGAGCGAGCATATCAAGGTGCAGTGACCCCAACGCTGGCACATGTCACCAGGCATCCACGTATGCTCACATGATATGGCATTGGCATATCCCATGTCTCCATCTCTTGCACTTTGTGCGCACCAAGCCACCCATGCAGTCGCCCACCCATGCAGCCACCTGGCCACCCACCCACACAACTGCTCACACACTCGCGCGCCCGTGCACCCAGACAGCCACCTGTCCTCCCACCCAGTGAGCCACCCACCAAGCCAGCCGCGCACGTGCTTACCCAACTTATATAACCATGCGTGCACCTAGGCACCCAACCACCTACCAACCCACTTGGACATCCACCCACCCACCAAGGCACCTGCGCAACCCACACACCAACTAGGTAATAAGGAGGCAATTTCCCCCATCCAATGAGCCAACCACCCAACCACCCAACCACCTAAACACCCAGCCAGCTGGCCCCATATGCACCCGTCCGGCCACCCACAGTTGACCCACCCACGCACCTACCCACTCAACCACTCACTGCCCCCACACCCTTATACCCAGTGACCCACCCACTGACCCACCCACACATGCATTTTCTCAGCCAGCACCCCGACACCTACCTCACCCCAAACCTGCACAGCCCTTCACCCGCGATAGGTGAGTCGGTCCCAACCATAAACCCATCCACGCATCCATATCTGTGCGCCCACCCGTCCATCTACCCGTCCCTTCGCCCACCCACCCACATCTAGTCATCTACACATCCACCAGCCACCAACCACCAATGGCCCACCCACCAACCCACCCACCCACACACATCCCTAACCAACCAACCACCAACCCACCACCCTCAAAACCGTGCAGTTGTTTCACTCATGCATCCAACAAAACACCCACTTCAAAGTCCCCAAAGCCTATCATCACCCAGCCACCTGGCCATCTGCCAATAACCGACCGCCCTTGCACTCATCCACCATGACCAGCCAGCCAGCCACCCACCCTCTCCAACTGCCTGTGCTCCCACCTACGCAGCCAGCCATTTACCAAGGCATCCACCTATAAGCCAGCCACCTGCCATTGAACCCACCCACGCCTAGGCATCCCTTGAAGCATCTATAGCCCAAGCCTCCCACCCAAGGCTCTCTGGGCAATCAAACAACCAAACAACCAATCACCCAGCTACACAACCACCACCTAACCACCTAACCACTCAACAACACAATCACCGAACCAACTAACTACCCAACACCCACACCAGCCAGGCATGTGCCCGCCTCGCATGCCCTCACCATTGCAACACCCCATACACGCCCCGCTCACCTAGCCAGCCACACACCCAGCCAGTCTCCTGCTCAACTCACGCATGAAGGCAACATCAGCCATGCATGGCCTCACCTTGCACCACTTGCATTGCCTGGGTAATTTGCATGAGACAGCTTCCATCTCATTGTCAGCAACTGAAAAGGCTCTTTCTTCACAGTAATGAATAAGCAACAACGTTGGAAACGCTCTCCCACTCCTCTTTAAAACAGTCTTTAAATCAGAAAGACAAGGGCAAATATCTGGACAAGGTGGCAATAACCACTGCACCATGCTCTTGAGAAAGTATTAACAATCCAGCTTTCTACCCTTTCAGAAGCTGCCTTGCGTTAGCAACGATTCTGGGCCCTCTGGCTCGCTCACCTCGCTTAATCTGCGCTTCTTTATGGCAGCCGGGATATGCGAAGCTTGAGCCGAGCGTGTCGTGGCGAGGTCGTCTGCCCGACTCATCACATCTCGCAAACCGCACTGCCGACTAATAAAAACGATGCCCCCCTTTGCCTTTTGTATCTGGCGTCAAAAGAACAATGAACTCGCTTGGAAAACACTGTCGCAAACAGCTTCCTACAGGCATTATAAGCAATTTTCGCAGCTTTTACCGCACTTACTGCACATCCGGAAGACCATTAGCGGCCTTAGCGCGGAACCTTGGGCACGCCATATCCTCTGGTGGCTTACTGCCGCAGGCTGGCAGTATAGGAAGGTCGGGCATAGCCTAAAGAGCTGATTATCTGACGACAAAGATATGCATTGCATGAAGCAAGAAACAGACGGATTTCGCACCCCCATATTTATTCACGTCAATGCCGGACAATTAAAAGCGAAACTCAAAAAACGAAAACACTAACGTTTTCGGGAATATTATAACGAACAAGCTGAGCTATCGTGCCGGGATTTTCGTATCCTCATGTGACCAAGACTTTGAGACACGTACCACCGAGAAATCCGGTTTTCGCGAAAAACTGGTCCGCTGTGAAAAAAACTTTTTGTCCCGTTCAGTGCCCGCGTCGCAATCACAGCGTATATAAGTCCAAAATTATTCCATGGATTAACCGTGATGTAAGCTTCGTTTTGACACCTCGAGCGGCTGCAATGACGCAAGTTTCAGAACGCTAGCTCATGCTCGACCGCCATGGGTGTTTTCGTCGTTTTCGCCTCTCGCGTGGCGGGAAAAATCTAGATCTCGGATGAATAATTTATGTAAAAATTTGGCGGGGCTCGCGGTGTTGTGTTCCGGCACTATTTAACCTGACTGCTCTGTATATAGGTTTATAGCTGGGCGTTTGCTTTGGTTTGAGTGATTTCACTCTGCTGTAAGTAATGATATTTTTATATTATATATTCATTAATTAAGATGCTTCCGCTGCCGCAACACGATGTTTTCTGGCATCCGCGGGCTTTTGGTTCCCGCCGCACATTTGAAAGTGCTGTCCTCCGGCTTTTTGCCTTTGCACCGTGTGCAGTTCTTGGACGTTTGGAATCATGGCATGGCTAACGTGATGACTGACTAGCTAGACCTTTTCAGTGGTTTTCCATTTGCGGGTATTTCCTCGCAAATGGTGGGAGAGCGATCGCAGCAACTGGTGCTCACCACTAGACACTCCCGGCCAGCTAGGCTAGAAACACACGCCCTGATCAAGCATGCTGTTTCCGGCCCCACCGTCTAGGTCATCTAGTCGCTCCACACGTAAGCCAGCCATAATTTCAATGCACAAGGATACACATTTCCATCACCATTCATCTTCATCATCCCACTACAATACGCTTCCGCGGACACCTTTTTCAGCGGGGAAAGTGCCCCCGGGCTTCCGGGGCAAATTCAGCAAGCGCTGCGGAACTTAGATACTAAAATTTCGTTTTTGGTTCGTACCGTACAGCCAATCATTTTGCGCCCGGATCAAATTGTGATCTGGGCACTGAACACAAAAATTTCAGCGGAACGTACGAAAAACCAACGCAACTACAGAAAATTTTCAGTGACGAAACTGTAGTACCGTGTACCAAGCAAAGTGTAGTAGGACTTCGCTAAAATCACGTTCGGAATTTTTCCCCGCAAGATTCCCCCGCAAGATTCCCCCGCACGATTCCCCCCGCTAGGTTCAGGCTCCAGTCGATGCTCGCCAAATGGCGCAAAAAAAGAAACATATGTTAAAATCAACGGTGCAAATCCTCGTTACCGCTCGGGTAACATTCTCACTCATTTCGCGTCTCCTACGAACCGTATTGTAGTGCCTGAACGACTCGAAAACGCGGAAAAGATAACGGCAGGCTCGAGCTACCATGGTCCGGATTCTCCCGATTTCTGGCCTGCGCTGGTTGTCTCTTTGATATATTCGTTGAGAATGATAAGTTACGGAGGTGCATGAGAAGGGCATGCAGCATGTAAGGAAAACCCTATATGTATTAAAAATATAATTACTGCGCTGGTTGTCTCCTTGATAATTCCTTACAGCAGAGTGAAATCACTCAAACCAAAGTGATTGGCCATACGCCGTATTATACGCCGTATTTAGCGTATTATGCGCGATACGCAAGCGGCGCGTACGAAAATGGGGTACTTTTATACGCAACGCGTATTTTTGCGCATTTTTGCGTATTTTCGCGTATTTTTTGGCATATTTTTGGCTTACGAGGTGGGTGCATTTGCTTGCCTAGACTGCGGCGCGCCGACCTGTAGTAGGAACAAATAATTGCGTGATGAGCTAGCTAGTGTATAATGCAAGAAAGCGTTCGAATCGTGACTTGTGAAGGCGGGAATGTGAAGGCGGGAAGGCTGAAGACTAAAGACAACAGGTGACAAGGTTTCTTTGTCTGCCAGCAACATCAGTGCGTAGCATATCGACATCCAGGCATGGCTGACGCGAGTGAGGAGTCAATGGAACACAATGATGATGTGCGGCCCGATGAAGAAGAGGCCGCATCCGAAACTGTCTGGACATACATTAGCAAAAAGCGCATCCTCAAGAACGGGCTGCAGACAAATAACTACTTCATGGAGTGCTCACTCTGCCAGGCAAAGTTCAGTGGTTCTTCTACCCGAGCAAGGTGCCATATCCTGGGCGGCTCGTACGCAAAGGACGCAAAAGTGTGCCCTTGCAAGAGGCCACCGCCGGTACTCCGTTACAAGATGCTGATTGAGCAGGCGGAGAAGGATAGCACTGCCAAGAAACGGAAGGCGACTAGTGACGCCAAGAAGCAGGCTGATGTGCGGGCGGCGTTTAAACGCATCATGCTTCCAGACGTTGTAGAAACCGACGGCTTGGACTGGCAGTCCGTTCATGCCACTGATGCCAGCAACACCGACTCGGGGCGCGCTGCTGGGGCAGTGGGCCAAGCGGATCATCAAAGAGCAAATCCACCGACGGTAATTTGCCCGCAGCTTATGGGCTCAGCAAAGAGCAGCTGGACGAGGAGCTGTGCAAGGCATTCATTTGCGCTGGCGTGCCCTTCCATGTCATCGGCAACCCAGTATTCCGGGCTGCTCTCACCAAGATCAGCAGGGGGGGCATGTGCAGCCAGCTGGGATACATTGAATCCGCCGGACCAGCGCACAATGCAGAGACGCGATGCACCCCGCGTGGCTGCTAAGGTGGAGGAGGACGTGAGCAAGCGCCTGGAGCTGGCTGAAAGGACGGGAGGCACATTTGGTGTTGATGGGTGGAAGGACTGCTCTGGACAGTCACTCATCATGAATGTGTTCCACCTGCCTCATTTTGTGCACTTCGTGGGGTTGGACAACGCCACTGGCGAGAAAAAGACCTCCGAGTACATGGCTAGCCTGCTATGTGACCGCCTTCGCGAGGTAGGCCCGGAGAACGTGGTGCAGCTGATTTCTGACACCACGAACTCCATGGAGAAGATGAAGGAGCTCGTGGTGGCTCACTTTCCCCACATCATCACCTCCAAGTGTGCCGCGCACTGCATCGACCTCCTCATGGAGGACATGTACAAGGAGTCAATCATCGCGGACACGCTTGACAAGGTGGACACGGTGGTCACCTACGTGCTCAGCCATGAGAAGGTGAACTGCTTCATGATGCGTGTGAGGGCGGACGACGGCACTGCCAAGCCAAAGTGCCTGAAGAAGCACGCGGAGACCCGGTTTGGTACAAGGTAGAGAATTATGTTTCCCTCATTCGTATCACCTGCCATTATTACGTACCCGATAATCGAATACCTTGTCTTGGCTTTACGGTGCAATGGTTATAACATGTTCCTGGTAACCACACATGTGGGACACTGGGATGTGCCATATGTTTGTCACTTGTCATCATTGCCAGATTTCTTTCAGCGGAGAGCGTGCATGACCTCAAGGCAAACCTCATGGTGACATTCGAGAACGACCATGCAGCTGGCTGCCGCGTCCAACAAAGGGGATCGTGGTACTATCACATTCGACAAGGTGGCTGGCATCATCAAGGAGTCCACCTTCTTCCCCAGGGTCAAGATGCTGGTGGAGCTGTTCAAGCCCCTGAACGAGGTGCTCAAGCTGTTTGACAGCGACAGACCGGGCACGGGCAAGGTCTACCACCGCATGTTTGAGCTCAACGAGTTCGTCGGGGGCAAGGATTTGTCACTCCCCCCCACCGTGAAGGCAAGGCTGGCTGTAGCGGTCCGCAAACGGTGGGACTACATGTATACTCCATCATCCACGGGGCGGGCTACGTGCTCGACCCGTCCTTCTGGAAAGGGCACAATCAACAGTCCAATGGAGAGGTCATGAAGGGCTTTCGCGAATGCTGCAAGAAGGTGCATGGCCCTGGGCCTGTGGCAGACCTCGCCATGCTGCAGTTGGATCAGTACTTCAATTAACCACTGAGGTGGGAGACTTTGACTCTGATGATGCCAGGAGGCAAGCCCAGTTGTGCAACGTGGAAGTCGAAGGCAAGCCGGGGGTTTTCATTGTCGAGCCCTACCAGTGGTGGCTTACCTGGGGGCCGGGAGGTGTCCCTGAGCTGCAGCGTGTGGCTGTCAAGGTGCTGGCCTAGCCAGTATCCAATTCAGCCGTGGAGCGTGTGAACAGCACGGCTGGCCGGTGGATCAAGTCCCTCAGGCGCAACAGGATGACTGATGAGACCCTAAACCGCATGGTCTATGTCTGCCACAACCTGCGTGCCCTGAACAAGATCAAGGTGTTTGAGGATGATGACGAGTAAATGAGCCCATGCCCTGACCTGTGGTGACGGTTATTGCAGCTGCTTGTCGGGGCCTCGGGGGGAAGCGTGATGAACATTGTGATTTTGGCCAATTGCCGTGCAGGCTGCTGCCATTTGGGCACCCTACCACATGACATTGTTCAGTTTTCAGGTCGAACTGTAGCTTTGAGGGGCAGGTTGCATATGCATGATAGCATGTAGTGCACATTGGTAGCCTGCTGCCCTGCATTTCAGGCTTTCAGCCATGTGTAGCCTGTATACGACTATACGTGTCCTTGCTTGATGTAGCTGGAATTAATGATGGTGGCCTACCACGAGTAGGAAAGATCCATGTCTTATTTTCAGCATGTCTTATTTTCAGATGGCACAATGTTCTTATCACTTCTATATTTGGCAGCTTGGCAGTCGGCCTAGCTCTCTTTAAGTACTATTATACTTGGAAGACAGTTCTCTGCCGCTTCAATGTATAGAGTGCATTCATATCTTGAGTTCTACAAATTTATTATCCTTTCCAGTGAGTTGTGAATTGATACGTACTGGTATTGATACTGAGTTGCATGTTGTCTCAATTTTGAAGAGAAACTATCAAGTTAGACCGTTAGAAACTATGCTTGTATTTCTAGGTAGTGATGACAATGCCAAGGTCATGCTATATATGTCATGGATAGCCAAAAGGTATGGCAAAAACACCAGCAGACCATGCTTGGTTGCTCAGAATGTTGAATACCCCTCAAAACCATGCCAAAAAAGGGGTTTTCAACAGTTAGCGTACGATAAGCGTATAATACATTATACACCGCGTATTATACATTATACACCTGGGGCCGCGTACGACGCGTATCGCGTATGGCCAATCACTGAACCAAAGCAAACGCCCAGCTAAAACCTATATACAGAGCCATGTCAAAGCCTACTATTATACTTGGAAGACAGTTCTCTGCCGCTTCAATGTATAGAGTGCATTCATATCTTGAGTTCTACAAATTTATTATCCTTTCCAGTGAGTTGTGAATTGATACGTACTGGTATTGATACTGAGTTGCATGTTGTCTCAATTTTGAAGAGAAACTATCAAGTTAGACCGTTAGAAACTATGCTTGTATTTCTAGGTAGTGATGACAATGCCAAGGTCATGCTATATATGTCATGGATAGCCAAAAGGTATGGCAAAAACACCAGCAGACCATGCTTGGTTGCTCAGAATGTTGAATACCCCTCAAAACCATGCCCAAAAAGGGGTTTTCAACAGTTAGCGTACGATAAGCGTATAATACATTATACACCGCGTATTATACATTATACACCTGGGGCCGCGTACGACGCGTATCGCGTATGGCCAATCACTGAACCAAAGCAAACGCCCAGCTAAAACCTATATACAGAGCCATGTCAAAGCTCTATACTACGATAAGACCATGCAATGGAAACTCCTAACGGGAGGAACCTAATAGCCCTGCTGCACTCTATATATATATTATAAAATAAATAATAAAGAGATTTTACATGGCTCTGTATAGAGGTTTATAGCTGGGCGTTTGCTTTGGTTTGAGTGATTTCACTCTGCTGTAAGTAATTATATTATTAATATATTTGAAGACCGCCTCGACCTCGAGGGTCAGACCGCCCCGTGGTCGGCCCGCACGTGGTCCTCGTATTGGCGGCAGCGTCTGTCACTCGCCCTCACTCGCACCGTGGCTGATGTGTTATTCCGCCGCACCCGGGCCGACTTTGTCGCGACCCACGCGGTCTAGATTCCTTCCAGGCCTGCATGGTGGGCCGGCAGCGCTGTTGCTGCGTGTAGTTTTGTGATGTATAGTTAGTTGTACCTTGTGCCGCTGGCGTGATCCTTGGATGTCTGTGTCAGATTACTATTAATTTCTTCAGGGTTATTCTCCCAGTTATCGGTTTTTTCCTTATGTTGCATGCCTATCTCACCTCCGTAATCTATCATTCTCAATGAATATATATTATAAAAATATAATTACTTACAGCAGAGTGAAATCACTCAAACCAAAGCAAACGCCCAGCTATAAACCTATATACAGAGCCATGTCAAAGCTCTATACGTACTACGATATAAAGACCAATGGAAACGCGCCTAGTAACGGGAGGAACGTAGTAATAGCCCTGCTGCACCGCAAAATCAGCCCGCGTACGGCGGAGCATGATGTCAGCCATGGCCCGAGTCAGCGCCACCGACAAGCGCTGACGCCAATATGACGTCCAGGTCCGCGCCGACCGTGGGGCCCGCTGGCCCTCCAGGTCCAGCCGGTCCTCCCGGAGCCGGCAACACTCCTTGAAGAAGGCGGAGGTCAGGGGCACCATGGCCCCAAACTCCTCCAGGACAAAGGGCACCACACGATGGTGCCCAACGTCGCCGTAGGCCAGGAGCTCGGCCAGCTCCGCCCGGTCCGCCGTGTTACCTGCCGTGAGGGAGGCCCCAGCCACGTGGCTAAGAGCCATTGAAGGGCCGCGCCACCGAAACGTCAATAATAAGCAGATGCCGGCCACCCCCCTCAAAGTCCAGCACCACGATGTCAGGCCGGTGGTTAGGGGAATAGAAGGCAGCGCCATCCACATCCTCGGAATATATTTGTCCCCGACGGGACCGTGCTGAGCCTGGCGTGTACGTATGGAGTCCTGAGCTATAGAATATTTGTATTTGCACTGGCTGTGTGCAGCTAGACTTTATTGGGTCGACATTTGAACGCATGGCACGGCGCTAACGTAATGACTGACATGACCTATTCATTTAGCTAGCTACATTGTGGCTGCAAGGGTACTTATAATTAGAACTATTGAGGTCTAGGGTGCCGGATTCCTCATATAAATGGCGGGAGAGCAATTGCGATTGCATCAGTGCTGCTCGCAACTGGACACTCCTGGACACTGGAAACAAATGCAAGTAAGTACTAGCTTGCATGGCATATGCGCGCATCGATGACATGAGATGTCATGCCCTAGCTATTCAGTGCCTAGCCACAATCATCTTCCACCCCATGTCCGCACTTTAGCTGCTGGAATACATGGAGGTGCACGTGCACCTATTGCACCCAGAGTAGTTGGCTGTTTACACCCCCCACCTGCATGCAGGTATGTTGTCGCCCAGGATGTATTAAAAACCAAAGGCCCCCCTTCTCAGGGCCATGTGTTACGTATACTCGATCCCAACGGAGTTATGTTCTTAATTATAGGCATGCCACAGAGTAAAGACTATGCCAATTAAGGGGATGCCAATTAAGAAAAAAATACTCAAAAGGTAAACAAACAGACAAATATCGTCTGCATCATGATGTACATGCATGCACGTGCCGGGCCAGCAACCACGTAGTACGTACTAGATGGGGATATATAATACTCATCCGAGCTGTCCTCTATTGTAATGGCCGAAGAGGCGGTATAGTGTAGCGGCTATATATCCTCTGGTGCATGCAATATAACCTCCACTCGTGGACGTAGTACCTAGACCCTGGCTAGCAATGGGCCGCAGGGGCCGTGGAGAGACAACAGGATCATAACGTACGGCCTTCAGAAAGGTGCTTATCGCATCATCGTGGCAGCCCATTTTCCTTGTGCATTATAGCGTTTTAAGTAGTTAGCCATGCTTTGCCCATGCAGAGAATTACTCTCTGCTGAGACGCCATGGATGCCCTGCTAGCCATTATTTAATTAATTAAAATAAGAACATAACTCCGTTGGGACTGTATACGTAACACATATCCCTGAGATGGACGAGCCACAAGCCATGGAGCCACGAGGTAGCCATGGCTGACGGCGGCGCTCATAACTTTCACGTTAATTTGGGCACCAAATTTGGCTGTGAATATCACAACCGTTTTGTGTTTCTAAGACGCACACGCTGATGATATCTTTTCCCGAAACTATAAAACGCAATATTATGATTTATGGCAAGCAAACGCTCGACTACGCAACGCAGC
Source organism: Mesostigma viride (assembly GCA_009746045.1). Taxonomy (NCBI): domain Eukaryota; kingdom Viridiplantae; phylum Streptophyta; class Mesostigmatophyceae; order Mesostigmatales; family Mesostigmataceae; genus Mesostigma; species Mesostigma viride. The sequence continues at coordinate 4,360,174 of RPFO01000276.1, forward strand.
CGGCCTGGCGGCTGCGATGAGCCAAGAAAATTCGCCTGCAGCTCCGGCTGTAGTTCGGCCCGGCGTACTACCAGGCAGCAGTGACACTACTCAAGCATTAGTAGTGCACTCGGCTCCTGCGGCCTCACCATCGGCATCGCCTGATCCCAATCGCAGCCACCCAGAAGAATTGCGCCCATGGACAGAACCGCGCTTCCGGCCTCAACCCAGTTCAAAGTCGACGATCACGATTGGACCAACATGTCCCCGAGCACTGCCATGCTGGCATCATCTACAGCCGGGGACTGCGCTTCGCTTTACGAACTGACCCTCCATCTCGATCCACAGCATCGACCGTCTCATCTTCAAGGACGGCAAATGGTGCCCCCTCGCCTAGATGTGGCGAACCACCCCCAAACCGGCCCGCCCCCGCCTTCAGCTAGCACCTCTGCCTCTGCTCCCTTCTCAGTCATGCGCGGAGATGGCAAGATCTGGGCTCCATCCACCTCCGCCCCCCCACTCCGTTCCATCCTTATACGGAAGCCCTCCAGCAGCACGTGACCCCCCGGCGCTGTAGATGTGGCAGCCGGCAATGGGAGGCACGCTGGCTACTGTCAGAGCTCCCTCACCTTTCCACCACCGTCACCTCCTGCACCTCCACCCTCCTCGCCTCCACCTCCACTGCCGCCTCCACCTCCACCGCCGACATCAAAGCCCAGCTCCTCGACATCGACCAGCGCCTCAAGGACAACACCATCGCCATTCGCCATTGAGTGCCTGCAAAACACCGCAGAATTGACCGCCCAGGCGGTGAAGGCCGGACATCGCCGCCCAGCCGGCATCTGCTGGCCCGGCCAGCGATCGATGCTCCTTCCACCCAGACCTGGGCGGACCTGCTTAAGCACCACACCACCTCCACCGCCTCCACCATCGCGGCACAGCGCGCTCAAGCAACAAACGCTCGACCTCCGCGATTAGGCCGTCGGACCTAACCCAGCGCATATGCAGCCACAATGACATCGCCAAGCACTTCGACCAGCCGGCACTGGTGAGAACTCGGAGACTCTTGCCATAGTAGCGTTTCAGCGCGACATTCTTGCCCCCATGCAACTCACTGGTGAGCTGCGGATCGGTCCGGCGGCTGTCCGCCTTCCCCGCGCGCGCGGGGTAAGGCTGCATGGCCCCGGCGGCTTCCCCAGCACTCCTCACCAATTAACATGGCGGATATAAGCTGTCGCAAGAAGCCCTCGCTGGGGACTTGCTACACGCTGGACGACGACTTGACCCTGGCACAGCAACAGCGGCGACTGATGGGACTATGGCCGACCTACCTCCAGCTCCGGCAGAGCGCAGCTAGGGGTCGGGGAAACCGGTATACTGGAGGGGGGCCGGTCATCCACGTCGACCACAAGCCCTGGCCTAGGCGCCCGCCCCCTGCGCATGCCACCCTAGCAACCCCAGTATAGTAGGGAATGCCGGTATAACAGTAGTGTAGTCAGGCTTAGTCAGGCTTAGCCTAGCCCGTGGCACACGCCTACGTGCATATGTGCACCTATAATATGTAATGGGACCCCCCGCCATGCATGGATGACTGTGCGCCTTAAGAATTAAGCCAAGCCCTGCCTATAATGGGACTCCCCATGGATGATGCATTGAGAATTTAGCCAAGCTCTGCCTATTATGCAGAGAGCCACTCTCTGCTGAGAAGCCATGCCCTATAGCCATTGTTTAGCCATGGTAATCTTCCACCCCATGCATGCCAGGCCTCCATCAGGTATGATGATACATCATAGTGGTGCAGGCCGGTGCACTTTGTGCATCCAGCCAGAGCATGGGTGTAGTTTACACCCTACCCTTGCAGGAAGTAGCCCAGAACATGTATTAAAAGCCATATGCCCCTTCTCAGGGATATGTGCTACATGTACTCCCAACGGAGTTACTGTTCCAATTTAATTTAATTTAGTATCCCTGAGAAGGGGCATATGGTCTTTAATACATTCCGGGCTACAAGTCCCGGCAGGTGTGGGGTGTAAACAGCCATGCACCTACTCTGCCGGGGTGCACTAGGTGCACCTGCACCACCATGATCTATCAGACCCTAAGGCCTGGCATGGCCGGGTTGGAAGATGATTATATGGCTAGGCAATATATAGCTAGTATAATAGGGCATGGCATCGCAGCAGAGAGTAACTATCTGCCGGCATGGGTGAAGCAAGGCTATAACTACAAAAAGCTAGGGCCTCATCTGGTGTGGATCCCATCATAGGCATACATCAGTACATGGCCACGTCTGCTAAGCCGTCAATTCTACACTACTGCATGCATAGTCCCCACTGAATAGGCTGCATGGGGTGGCTGGGGATTCTGGGGTAAGTAAGTAAGTACCGTCTTGCGTGTTATGCGCATGGGCACATGTATTATGTGCCACGTGCGGAGTATACATACTATGCTATTAATCTCATTAGAAACTGAAATAAATATTACATTACATGAAAGTTACAAATATCGTCTGCATCATGCCCCATGCGAACATATAATCACTAGAGGGGGATATAATCCTCATCGGAGCTGTCCTCTACTGTAATGGCAGACGAGGCGGTATAGTGTAGCGGCTATTCGCACTGAGGGGCAATACTGTATCCTCCACATACAGAGAGTCACTCTCTGATGAGAAGCCATGCCCTAGCCTTTGTATAGCCATGCATGATGATCTTCTGCACCCCATATGCCAGGCCCCCGCTTTGTGCTCTGAGAGATCATGGTGGTGCAGGTGCCCTTGATGCACCTAGAGCACTGAAGTGTCGTTTAAATCCCCACCCTTCAATGCAGGAAGTAGCCCAGAATGTATTAAAAGCCATATATGCCCTTTCTCAGGGATATGTGCTACATATACTCTCTGAACGGAGTTATGTTCCAATTCAATTCAATTCAATTCAATTCAATTCAATTCATATTCAATTCAATTCAATTCAATTCAATTCAATTCAATTCAATTCAATTCAATTCAATTCAATTCAATTCAATTCAATTCAATTCAATTCAATTCAATTCAATTCAATTCAATTCAATTCAATATCCTCCACCTGCGGACTTCTTTCCTGCATTCTACCAATGGACCGCGCTGCTTGGGTGGCCCGGCCGTGACACCGGGGTCGCCTTCCATGGCTTGTGGTCGACGCAGATGACCGCCTCCCTCCAGTATATACCGGCTTCTTCCCTGCCGCTGTCTGCCCGAGCTGCAAGCCGGGGAAGTCGGCCATATAGCTCCCGTCGCCGTTGTTGCTGCGCCAGGGTCAAGTTGTCGTCCAGCGTGTACGGATCGAGTGGCCTCACGAGCCACTTGCGACGTGCTTGAGGAACAGAAGCTTGTCCGCCATGCATGTACTCAAGGTGAGCAGCAGCGGGGGTGGTCCCGCCTAACCCTGCGAGCGGGGATCGAAGGCGGAGGACTTCCAGCTCGCCTATGAGGGCCATGGGGGCAAGGATTTTGTCCTAGAGTCAAGCGCCTTTGCAAGCTCTTCTCGGAGTCCTCACTCAAGTGCAGGTCGAAGTGCTTGACGCCTGACCTTGCGTTGCGCTTGTCGAGCTCGGCCTCCTCGCGGACTCAGGTCAAGCGTCTGCATTGCTTGAGCTGGGTGGCGATGGCGGAGCCGTGGTGCATGGTGGTGGTGCCTAGGTGGTTCATCAGCATGGCTGCGGCCAGGTCTGCATGGGTGCATGGGAGGTGCCTCACCAGCTGGGCCAGCAGGGGGGAGCTGTGCGGCAAGGTCCTCCATTAATTGCCTGGGCATGCACTGGTGAAGCGGCCCTGCGGTGTTTTCGGCAGGCACTCAATGGCCATGGCGTTGTCCTTGATGCGCTTGCCGATGTCGAGGAGCTGGACGGTGATGGCGTCGGTGGTGGTGGCGGTGGTGGCTTTGGAGGTGGAGGCCGAGGAGGGTGGATCGCGCGGGTGGCGGTGGAGGCGGTGGAGACAGAGTGTGGCCATGCATACGCGATACGCGTCGTACCCGGCCCAGGTGTATAATGTATAATACGCGGTGTATATAATGTATTATACGCTGATCGTACGCTAACTGTTGAAAACCCCCTTTTTGGCATGGTTTTGAGGGGTTTTCAACATTCTGAGCAACCAAGCATGGTCTGCTGGTGTTTAATTTTGCCATACCTTTTTGCCTATACATGACATATATTCATCGAGAATGATAGATTACAGAGGTGAGATGGGCATGCAACATAAGGGAAAACCCGATACCTGGGAGAATAACCCTGAAGAAATTAATAGTAATCTGACACGGACATCCAAGGATCACGCCAGCTGCACAAGGTACAACTAAATATACATCACAAAACTACACGCAGCAACAGCGCTGCCGGCCCACCATGCATGCAGGCCTGGAAGGGATCTAGACCGCATGGGTCGCGACAAAGTCGGCCCGGGTGCGGCGGAATAACACATCAGCCACGGTGCGCATGACATATATAATAAATATAATTACTTACAGCAGAGTGAAATCACTCAAACCAAAGCAAACGCCCAGCTATAAACCTATATACAGAGCCATGTCAAAGCTCTATACTACGATAAGACCAATGGAAACGCCTAACGGGAGGAACCTAATAGCCCTGCTGCACCGCAAAATCAGCCCGCGTACGGCGGAGCATGATGTCAGCCATGGCCCGAGTCAGCGCCACCGACAGGCGCTGACGCCAATATGACGTCCAGGTCCGCGCCGACCATGGGGCCCGCTGGCATATATATAGCGTGCCCCCCTGGAGGGCCAGCGGGCCCCATGGTCGGCGCGGACCTGGACGTCATATTGGCGTCAGCGCTTGTCGGTGGCGCTGACTCGGGCCATGGCGGACATCATGCTCCGCCGTACGCGGGCTGATTTTGCGGTGCAGCAGGGCTATTAGGTTCCTCCCGTTAGGCGTTTCCATTGGTCTTATCGTACTTCGTAGTATAGAGCTTTGACATGGCTCTGTATATAGGTTTATAGCTGGGCGTTTGCTTTGGTTTGAGTGATTTCACTCTGCTGTAAGTAATTATATTTTTAAAATATATATAGCGTGCAGCGTGCGGTTTGAGGCAGGGGAAAACATGCGTGGACGATAGGAATTATAGCACCGGCGGGCTTCAAAGTGCCGGACGGCAGGCGGTACCACCACTCCGTGGCAGCTTGGCCCAGTTTGCTACCGGCTGGCACACGTTTTCAGTGAATTTTGGGCTCCAGATTTAAATGCAACGTGCGGTTTGAGGCAGGGGAAAACATGCGTGGACGATAGGAATTATAGCACCGGCGGGCTTCAAAGTGCCGGACGGGCAGGCGGTACCACCATTCCGTGGCAGCTTGGCCCAGTTTGCTACCGGCTGGCACACGTTTTCAGTGAATTTTGGGCTCCAGATTTAAATGCAACGTGCGGTTTGAGGCAGGGGAAAACATGCGTGGACGATAGGAATTATAGCACCGGCGGGCTTCAAAGTGCCGGACGGCAGGCGGTACCACCATTCCGTGGCAGCTTGGCCCAGTTTGCTACCGGCTGGCACACGTTTTCAGTGAATTTTGGGCTCCAGATTTAAATGCAACGTGCGGTTTGAGGCAGGGGAAAACATGCGTGGACGATAGGAATTATAGCACCGGCGGGCTTCAAAGTGCCGGACGGCAGGCGGTACCACCATTCCGTGGCAGCTTGGCCCAGTTTGCTACCGGCTGGCACACGTTTTCAGTGAATTTTGGGCTCCAGATTTAAATGCAACGTGCGGTTTGAGGCAGGGGAAAACATGCGTGGACGATAGGAATTATAGCACCGGCGGGCTTCAAAGTGCCGGACGGCAGGCGGTACCACCATTCCGTGGCAGCTTGGCCCAGTTTGCTACCGGCTGGCACACGTTTTCAGTGAATTTTGGGCTCCAGATTTAAATGCAACGTGCGGTTTGAGGCAGGGGAAAACATGCGTGGACGATAGGAATTATAGCACCGGCGGGCTTCAAAGTGCCGGACGGCAGGCGGTACCACCATTCCGTGGCAGCTTGGCCCAGTTTGCTACCGGCTGGCACACGTTTTCAGTGAATTTTGGGCTCCAGATTTAAATGCAACGTGCGGTTTGAGGCAGGGGAAAACATGCGTGGACGATAGGAATTATAGCACCGGCGGGCTTCAAAGTGCCGGACGGCAGGCGGTACCACCATTCCGTGGCAGCTTGGCCCAGTTTGCTACCGGCTGGCACACGTTTTCAGTGAATTTTGGGCTCCAGATTTAAATGCAACGTGCGGTTTGAGGCAGGGGAAAACATGCGTGGACGATAGGAATTATAGCACCGGCGGGCTTCAAAGTGCCGGACGGCAGGCGGTACCACCATTCCGTGGCAGCTTGGCCCAGTTTGCTACCGGCTGGCACACGTTTTCAGTGAATTTTGGGCTCCAGATTTAAATGCAACGTGCGGTTTGAGGCAGGGGAAAACATGCGTGGACGATAGGAATTATAGCACCGGCGGGCTTCAAAGTGCCGGACGGCAGGCGGTACCACCATTCCGTGGCAGCTTGGCCCAGTTTGCTACCGGCTGGCACACGTTTTCAGTGAATTTTGGGCTCCAGATTTAAATGCAACGTGCGGTTTGAGGCAGGGGAAAACATGCGTGGACGATAGGAATTATAGCACCGGCGGGCTTCAAAGTGCCGGACGGCAGGCGGTACCGCGACCGCAGCGCGTTGGGGGGCTGCCGCCCCCCAAACCCCCCGCGTGGGGGGCTCCGCCCCCCACACCCCCCGCCCCCCCCCTCGGTGGCTGCCACGCCTGCCCTGATTGTTCATGGACGACCCACGACCCCCTTCGCCCAACGGCTCCCCCGCTCCCCGGTTGGCGCCTCGGCGGTCCTCTCGGCTTGCGGCCCTTCTTGCGGAGGTGGGCGACCCGGCTGCGGGGGGCTCGGGCGCCCCGGTCTCCCCCTCCTTGGTCTGCGAGGTCTGCCGGAGCGGGCACCGCGGGCACCACATGTTAGTTTGTGATGCTTGCAATTCCGGGTGGCACTTGCAGTGTCTTACTCCCCGGCTCTACCGGGTCCCGCCGGGCTCCTGGACGTGCCCGCGCTGTCCCCCCCGGCGGGCCCCCGGGCTGCCCTCCCCGCTGGGTGCTCCGGCCCCCTGCCCCGTGTGCCCCCCTGCCGAGGCCCTCGGGGCGGGCCGTGGCCTGCCCGATGGGGCCGCCGTTGCTCGGGCCCTGGCGCCCTCGGCCCCGGGGCCCCACCCGTCGCCTGGCCCCGCCGACGGGGGCGCGGCGCTGTCGCCTGGGCTGGGCCCGGCCGACCCCCGGCGGGCCTGGCGACCCCGGCGCCCGCCCCCGGCCCCTCGCTCCCCGACGCTCTGGCCTCCCTTCCCCCGGCCGCGGTTGGCCACCCAGCCGCCACCCCCGTCCTTGCCGCGTGGGACGGCGGCCCCCGGGCCCACGCGTTCACCTCGTGGCCGCCCTCGCACATTGTCGGCGTGGTGGGCCGCGCCACCTTTTCTTGGGCGTACTGCCCTTTGTTGCTGGACGCGGTCGGGTCCAGGCCGCCTTCCCCTCGCTCCCTAGGCCCCCGGCCTTCCTGGCCCTAGTTGCGCAGGTGCGGGCGACATTTCTTTCCGCCGCCCCCCCGGTGACGGCCTCGACTCTTTGGGGGTATGTCTTGGAAGGATATCACGCCGGCTGCCGGCTGCCGTGGCATCTCCCGGCCGCCCGGCAGGAAGAGCTGCTTTCCCTGGACGAGCGGGTGGGTCAGGAGGTGGTCGAGTTCGTCACGGCGGTGGCTCGAGACGCACAGGTCTCGGTGCGGGCGGCCTACCTCGCGGGCGGCGCCGACCTGGGCCTCATGTCCCCGCGGCAGCTTCGCCTCTTCTTGGACGCCCAGGCCCCGCCTCCCGGCCCGGTTGCCAGTGGGGGCTTTCTCATCACCTCCCTCAGCCTGGCGCAGGCCGCCATGCTGCGTGTGGAGTTCGGGGCCCCCATCGCGGTTCAGGGCGGCCAGGCCATCTTGGTGGACTCGGCCGGGCGCGCCCAGCCCCTAACCGCGGGGACGCCTGTTTCTGCCTTCCTCCACGACATCCTGGAGTTGGCAGGCATCCCGCACGAATGGCACCCCGCGGCTGACCAACCGGTCGGCATCCTCTCGCGCGCCCAGATTGCGCTCTCCCGGGTTGCTGGGAGGCCGGCTGGGACCCGCCCCCCCTCATGTCCGGTCCCTTCTGGAGGGGGACGACCCCGAGTCGGGCTCCTGTGCCATCTGCCTTGAGCCCTTCCGGCCGGGGGATGGCTTGTGTCGCCTGCCCGCGTGCGGCCACACATTCCATCAAGCGTGCATCGCGCGCAGCTTGCTCCACTCCGTGCCGCGCTGCCCGTTGTGCCGGGCTGTTGTGCCGCCCCCTGGGACTGCGCTTCCTCTCGGCCCGCCCCCGGTCTCGCTGGGTCCCCTGCCGGGTCCCCACCGGGCCCCGGGGCCAGCTGCCTCCCCGACCCCTCGGCCGCCGCCCCCGGCCTCGTTGCCGGGGCCTGGGGTGGTCGCGGGCGCGCTGGCGAGTCCCCCTGGGAGGGGCGCCGGCGTTCTCGATCCCCCTCCGCTGGGGGTCTCCCCGGTGGGCACTGCCTCCTCCGTGGCCCCGGCGGGCCTGCCGGGCGCTGGTCGGGTCGTGGTGCGCGCGCCTGCCGGCCCGGCTGGGGAGACGCCGCAGGCCCCACGTCCTGCCTTTGCTGGCGCCGCTCCCCGCCACTCAGCGCCCGCCGACGGCCTTCACCGGTGTGCCGTGCTGCTTCCCACGGGGTCCCCGTGTGCTGGTGTGTTCCACAACCGTAACCTCCTCTGCCAGCACCTTCGCGCTGTGCACCCCGATCTCGGCGCGGCGGATCTGCAGGCCATGAGCTGTTACCGGTGCCCGGAAGCTCACTGCCAGCGGGTGTACTCCATTCACGGGCGCGCTCAGCACGCGCGCGCCTGTGTTGCTCAACGGCCCCTCAACCGGCCAGCAGTCCCGGCCCCCTCCCCCCTCCCGCCTCGGCTCCCACCGGCTCCCAGCCCCCGCCGCCCGACTACTCGGCCAGTTGGCGTTGGCTTGACACGGTTCCCTGGGATGCATGCGCCATCAACCCGACGTCTACCCTGACCGACCTCCCCCACCGCGCGCGTAGCCTTTTCGCGCAATGTGCAATCGTTTCTCTCCGGCGCATGCACGCCGCTCCGGACGACCCGCTGGGCTTTAAACTGCACATGGTGACCCCCCGCCTGCTCCTCACCCCTCTCGGGCGTGGTGTGCGCGGCCTCCAGGGTGCGGTTATTGCCCGTTGCCGACGCTTTCTGCAGGGGGACTGGGAGGGGCTGTTTGGCGTGCCGCCCCCGCGCACGGCCCGGCTGTCGGGGGAGGTCAACTTCGAGCGGGTGGCCGCCGACGTCATCCGCCTCGTCCGCGAGGGGCAGCTCAGCCGGGCCATGACCCGCTTGGAAATGGCCAAGCTCGCCCCCGCCAATGCGGCTACCCTGGCGGCCTTGGAGGCTCTTCACCCTGCGGAGCCCGGATTCCAGCTGCCCGTGCCGGACCCCCTGCCGGCCCCCCTCCGGCTGGACCGCGACTGCTTCCTGGAGGTGATGCGTGCGGTCCCGCGGGCTTCCTCTACCGGGCCGTCGGGCTGGCGCTACGAGCACTTGGAGGTCCTGGTGGGGCATGGGGGCGAGGACATTCTCTTTGACACCCTCATTGACCTGGCGGCTGGTCGCGTTCCTCCCGCTGCGCGCGAGTGGTTAGCGGGCGCTCGCCTCCTCGCTCTGCTCAAGGGTGTCTTGCCCCCCCCGAGGGCAAGGTGCGCCCGATCGCCTGCGGTGAGGTGCTCCGCAAGCTCGTGGGCAAAGTGATCTGCCGCCAAAAGGCGCCCGAGCTCCGTGCCTTTTTCTGCCCGCCCCTCGCAGCGGGTGAGACCTCGGTGGCGGCCCAGCTGGGGGTGACGACTCCAGGCGGGGCGGATATCCTCATCCATTCGGTGCAGGCCTACCTCGAGGCCCACCCCACCCACGCTGTCGTCAAGGTCGACTGCCACAACGCGTTCAACAGTCTGTCCCGCGCCAGCATGTTTGCGGCCGTCATGGAGTCCTTCGAGGACTTGTACGCTTGGACAGCCGTGTGCTACGGCCAGCCCGGCCAACTGGTTCACATCATGGAGGACGGCACTCGCGGCGGCCTGCTGTCGCGGTCGGGCACCCAGCAAGGGGACCCCCTGGGACCCCTGTACTTTGCCGCCCCCCTCCAGGGTTGCCTCCAAGCGGTCCATGCTGCCCACCCGGCGGTCGCTATTCAGGCCTACTTGGATGATATCTACCTTCTGGGCCCTGTGCCGGACACCACCGCGGCTCTGCTGGCACTGCAGACCGCGGTGGCCGACATCAACCTCCAGTTGACCCTGGCCAAGTGCGCGGTGTACTCGCCCCAAGGTGATTGCTCCGGCTTTCCGCCCCAGCTCTTGGGCCGGGACGAGCGCCTCCATGGGTTGGATGTCCTCGGCGTTCCGGTTGGCGACCCCGCGTTTGTCATCGATGCTCTGCGGGCCGCCCTCGAGGCACGCACTGAGGTACTGCCCTTGATTGCGCGCCTTCATGATTCGCAGACCAAGGGTCTGCTTCTGTGGTTTTGCGCTCACCCTCGCGTCGTTCACTGGCTCCGGGGCGCTCTTCCGGCTCAGGTCCGGCTGGCCGCCGAGGGCCACGACGAACGCATCCAGTCGGCCTTGGCGCAGCTGGTCCCGGGCCCCGACCTCCCGCCACATGCTATTCGCATTGCCTCCCTGCCTGCACGGATGGGTGGCTGCGGTCTGACTCGTGCCGCCCGGCTGGCCCCAGCAGCATTTTTGGGCTCCGTCGCTCAGTCGTGGGCGGAAAGCTGCCGGCTCCTGCCCCTTTTGGCAACGGCAGCGCCTGACCTCCTGGACCCCAGCAGCCCTTTGCCCTTCGTCACCGCCATCCAGGAGGCCTATGCTGAGATCCAGCAGGCCTGTTCTCCCGTCCGTGCCGCTCAGGCGGTACAGCGCCACCTCCCTCGCGGCACTCCCTCGGTCGCCTCCGTTCAATCTCCCGCCGCATTCCCTGCTCGCGTCATCGATAAACACCAGAAAACCTACGCGGGTATTCTGCACACGGCTGATTGGATTGCTCTTTTCGCGGACCTCAACGCCCAGGGACGTGCGTGGCTGTTCTCGCTTTCCTTGCGGAGTGTGGGCTCGGCGTACCTTCGTGCTCTTCCCATGGCCCCCCCATTCGCCTTGGCTCCCAGCCACTACTCGGTGGCGCTCCGGCACCAGCTATTTGCCCCGCAGCCTCTTGTTCCGGCCGGGCGGCCTTGTGGTAGCTGTGGGCAGCCGCTGGATCCCACGGGGACTCACTACCTTGCCTGCATGGGGGGCCAACAGAATCAGAATTGGTATTTGTATTTGCACACTGTCCTCCTGACGGTGGTGCTCGCCATGATTCGGTCGGTTTTCCCCCACGCGAACATCCGGTCCGAGGATGCGGATGGCGCTGCCTTCTATTCCCCCAACCACCGGCCTGACATCGTGGTGCTGGACTTTGAGGGGGGTGGCCGGCATCTGCTTATTGACGTTTCGGTGGCGCGGCCCTTGGCTCTTAGCCACGTGGCTGGGGCCTCCCTCACGGCAGGTTACACGGCGGACCGGGCGGAGCGGGCCAAGCTCCTGGCCTACGGCGACGTCGGGCACCATCGTGTGGTGCCCTTTGTCCTGGAGGAGTTTGGGGCCATGGGGCCCCTGACCTCCGCCTTCTTCAAGGAGTGTTGCCGGCTCCGGGAGGACCGGCTGGACCTGGAGGGCCAGCGGGCCCCATGGTCGGCGCGGACCTGGACGTCATATTGGCGTCAGCGCTTGTCGGTGGCGCTGACTCGGGCCATGGCTGACATCATGCTCCGCCGTACGCGGGCTGATTTTGCGGTGCAGCAGGGCTATTAGGTTCCTCCCGTTAGGCGTTTCCATTGGTCTTATCGTAGTATAGAGCTTTGACATGGCTCTGTACATAGGTTTATAGCTGGGCGTTTGCTTTGGTTTGAGTGATTTCACTCTGCTGTAAGTAATTATATTTTTAATATATATATAGCGTGCATGGGTGGCCAGCAGAACCAGAACTGGTTCCTCTAGATATCTCCATACCGCTCTCCTCCGGGTGGTGTGTGCCATGGTTCGGTCGGTCTTTCCCCACTCCACCATCAAGTGCGAGGACGCGGATGGGGCCGCCCTCTACTCACCCAACCACCGCCCCGACATTACCGTGCTTGACTACGACGGTGTAACAACCAAATGTTACATCCAAAGTTTTCCTACTGTTGATCTTATTATGAGTTCTTGAGGACAATTATTTGAGAAGTTAGGAGGCTTGACGTCTATTGGATATTGGGCCTGCTGAGATCTGTCGAAATTATTGTTCTACCCTCATTGGTCGTGGCCTGATCCACGTAGGGTACTTTGCATGGTTTTGTTCAGTCAGTCATAGATTCTCCTTAATACCGTTGTACTTGGTGGATCTGGTTCCAGGTCATGGAGATTCAGTATGTGCTGGCTTTGTGCTGTGTTGAGGATTCGGAGGATAAGATCTTATCTTGAGTGATCCTCACTTTTGATTGGTCCTTCCGGGTTAGGGTTGAGCCGACTCTGCGAACGCTGACTTTTATCCTGTTGGTAGTGGTCGTGCATGCGTGCGTACGTGAGAGCTAAAGCTATGGTGTAATTCAAGGGTTTCCTTGTTTCATCAATCAAACAACCCTTGCTAAAAGTCAACTATAACTTCAACAGATAGTCGACTTGGATATAACTTGTCTGTTGTGTCTAACAAGGGTGGGGACTCATTCCCTTAACTGTTGAAGATCCATCTTCATTGCTTCTCTGGACGTGAAGTTATCTGTCGCGACTCCAACCCAGGTATAAAGATCTTTTCACGCTAATGTTATACTGAGGCTGTTGCAAACACAACATTTTTAGTCGTTACATTGGTATCGGAGGTTTCTACCTAGGTGTTGGTTGTCTTGATAGTATTAGTTCACGGTTAACAATGGAATTCTTGCCCGACCCAGAGAGGGTACGTTATGCTGTGTGTTCGGACAGTTTTTAGAGTGTGACTCATCCTTATGTGACAGTCTTGCTCTGAGAGCTGCTTTGAGCTCACAAGTCTCTAACGTCTCCCCAGTCCGGCATGCGCGACCCATGGAGTGATGAGTAACCCGGAGACACAACCACCGTTATCAAGTAAGAGAGTTGAAGATGCAACCACATCTTTAGCAGCTCAACGGACGACCGGTGATGAAAGGGTTTCATCATCTACTCCCAGACGTCAACTATTTGGAGATACCACCTTAATGTCTGCTTCCCGCAGATATTCGCTGTCGGTCGGCCCAAAGTTCTCCATCTTGCCCCTCGGTGTGCAACCAGGCGAGCCCTCCCTGCGTGGCGTTGGTAGAGGTGGACCACGGTTCTCCAACGTGGAGGACACGCGTTCGCCAGCACCCGAATACGGTTCGGCTATTCGTTTTGGCTACAACACGGTGCCGGGGCGAGACGGCACTCGGCTAGCGGCTGACGAGCTGACAGCGGAGAAAATTCGATTACAACATGAACGTGAGGAAGCTGCGAGAGCTAGAAGTGTGGCGGAAGCGCTGGAGAAGAGTGTGGGTAGGACTATTGCGCGTGTGCAGCAACTTGAGTCGCAAGGGCAGGCGGGCGATGGAGAGTCTGTTTTCGTGGATCAACCGTCTCCAACACTGGGTATACGAAGGGTATATGCGGTTGACGCTCCTTTTGTTGATGAAGGGACAGATGCACAGGGGCATGAGCCTCCACGGCTCTCGGTGGCTGCGACAATGCCGGAGAGTCAGAATGCACCACACGCCCCAGTGATGGAGCTCACGTCTTTGTATCCTCGTACTGTTCCTTTTCCCAAGGTGGAGTCGGTAGACAAGCTATCGCTGACCAACCTTACCCATCGCAGCTTCGACCATTTCTCCACCAAGTTTCAGGATGTCTTCGCTATCCACTTCGCCAACTACGGGCCCAAGGCAGAGGAACGTCTCACGATGGACATCCAGAAGAGAATGGTTAGGCAGCGGATGAGCGACAGTGCCAGCGACCGTTTTGATGAGTTTTTGCGTTCTGTGGCTGGACGTGCGTGTACCGACCTCCCCTCTCTCCTATTGGGCTTTCGCCGGTTTCTGTTACCCCAGGATCAGCTTCGCATGGATCGGGACGCACTGGCTAACTGTACGCAGGCTGGTTTGACGCTGCCACAGTTCGTGGAGCAATTCACCAACCTTAGAGCCAAGATTCCCCAATGCTCTGACGCAGAGGCGCTTCACAGACTACTGCATGGCATGGCTCCACACGTGCGACTGGATGTGGACAAGCACTTCTCCCAGTTCGACTACGTGGACTGGCAATGGGACAAGGTGTTGTCTTATGTGCTCACCCTCTGTCGTGTGCCTGCTTTTTCTGTCAAGTGGGAGCCTGTGGCCACGCCAGTGCCACCCATCAAGAAGTCCCTGAACCAGCTGGATGACCTCCTGGGGAGCTCAATGCCTTGGATCCCACCCAGGGTAACTGTTTTATCTGCAACCAGCCAGGTCACTTTGCACGGGACTGCCCTAGACGGGACCAGTTTCCCCCTGCCACGAGAGGACCTTTTGGCGCCCTGCCATCTCCCAGGCCACCCAGCCTTCCTCCTGGCGTTCCTGCTGGCGATCACCGGATGCAGCCAGGGTTCCAGCCCAACTTCCAGCCCTCTGGGAGGTTCCAGTCCCGCGCTCGGCCCTTCAGCAGACAGGATAAGCGTAGGATGGTGAACGCTCTCATGCAGCTGCTGGCAGATGAGGAGGATGGGGGGACGAGGATGAGCCTCCAGCACCACCTGAGCAGCTTCCACCATCGGGCAGTGGAGCATCCCAGACCCACCTGAGTCAAAAAACTAGTTGGGTCCCCAGGTCATCCTTCTGTCATGGCCAGGTCTGACCTGCCTGCTGTTGACGTTAGGCCAGTGAACACTGTGGGTGCTTCTGACCCTGCTGTCCCTGTGGGTCCTCCTGTACCAGGTCACTTACTCAAGTTTCAGGCTAGGCTCCTCAACGTGCCAGTCCCTTGGCTCAGCCAGCTTGCTTGTTTATGATTGATTCTGGTGCTGGCAGTAATTATATTGCTGCATCCTTGGTGCAGGAGTTGAAGTTGCCTGTGTTGGCCCACCCCACACCTGTCATGGTGCAGTATTCTGATGGCAGGAGAAGCTGCTCACCTGGCTATGTGCAGCTCATCTTCCAAGTTTGTTCATCCCAGACTTTGGAAGTGACAGCAGATGTCATTCCCCTCACGGCAGCAGATGTGATTTTGGGGATCCCATGGTTGTCTGACACCAATCCTGCTATTTCTTGGCCTGACAGGGTGGTCCAGTTCAAGGATGGGACAGTGTGGGATGCTACCTGTGTGTTGCCAGGGGGGAGAAGAACAGCCACTGAGTGCTGTTCCACACAGACAGCTGTCAATGATGGCAAGGGAGGGGAAGCAGGTGCGAAAGGGGTGGATCAAGAGCCGACTTTGGAGGAGAAACGGGCTGCCCTACTGAAGCATGTGTGGTCTGCCAAGCATACTCTGTCTTATTTGGCCACCTATCCAGTGGAACACATCTTTTTCCTGCATTTGGTGCCTAATGAACCTGAGTCTGCTAGTGGTCATTCTGTCAATGCTGTCAGTTCTACTGTCACCACTGAGCAACAACAGCAGCATGATGCCTTGTTGGACAGGTATGGAGCCATCTTTGAGGACAAGATGCCCCAGTATCCTCCTGAGGGACCCATCACACATGTCATCAAGTTGGTAGAGGGTGCTCGTCCTCCTTTTGTGCCTATGTACAGGATGGGCCCTGCAGAGATGGCAGAGCTGAAGACCATACTTATTGGCCTGTTGGAGGCTGGTCTGATCCTCCCAGCTAACAGTCCTTTCAGTTCTGGGTGTTTGCTTGTACCCAAGCATGATGGGGGGTGGAGGTTGTGCATTGACCTGAGGGGACTGAACAAGGTGACTGTCAAGTCCAGGTACCCTCTGCCCAGAATTGATGAGTTGCTGGAGAGGACTGCAGGAGCTGCCTTCTTTACCAAGTTTGACCTCAGGCATGCTTTCTGGCAGATCAGGGTGGCTACTGAGGACATCCCCAAGACGGCCTTTTCTACCCATGGGGACAGTTCCAGTGGACAGTAATGCCCATGGGTGCCTCTAACAGTCCTGCCACTATGCAGATGTTTGTCAATGCCATCTTTGGCCACCTGACTGGAAATGCCCTGCCCCAGATCTCACCTGACCTTCGCAACCCCAGGTTCAAGGACATTGCCCACTTGTGTGACACTACCAGGGTGGTCTTCAGGACTTGTGTGGTCGTCTACCTGGACGACATTCTGGTACACTCTCGTACCTTCAGGGAGCACCTGGAGAACGTGGAGGAGGTCCTTAAGGTGATCCATCAGTATCATCTGTCGGTGAAGAGGTCCAAGGTGGAGTGGGGCCAAGAGGTGAAGTTTCTGGGCTACCAGCTGAGCGCTGCAGGTATGACTCCTGAGGCCAGCAAGGTCTCTGCTGTTTTGGAGTGGCCTGTGTTGAAGTCAGCTCAGGATGTCAGATCCTTTCTGGGCCTGGTGGGCTGGTACCGACGGTTCATCCCTGACATGGCGGCCATCTCTGGTCCCCTGTTAGCCCTGCTCAAGAAGGATGTTCCCTTTGAGTGGACTGCAGCATGCCAGCAAGCTTTTGATGTGTTGAAGCAGAAGCTTACCACTGCTCCCTTGTTGGTGGGCCCCAACCCAGACTTGCCATACCAGGTTAGGTCTGATGCCTCACAGGGTGCTATTGGTGCAGTACTAATGCAAGATCATGGTAAGGGCCCTCAACCAGTGGAATACATGTCCAGGAGTATGACGTCTGCAGAACGTAACTACCCTGTTCATGAGCAGGAGCTGCTGGGATTGGTGGTGGCCTGTCACAAGTGGGAACACCTACTGAAGGGGGCTCAGTTTTCTGTGGCCAGCAGCGCCAGGATGGGCAGGGCAACGAGTCTATTACCCTGATGACTGACCACAGGCCCTTGGTACATGTGTTGGAACAGACCCGGATGAGTAAGAGGATGGCTGGATGGATGGAGTTCCTGGGGGGGTTTGGACCTTTCTCTGTGAGGTACATTCCTGGTACGCAGAATGTGGTGCCTGACGCCCTGTCCAGGAGGAGGGATTTGATGGGAAGTTTTCATGAGGACTTGGACATCTGTGCTGCCCTGATTTCTGTGGTAGAGTGTGGAGCCTTGACTAGAGCTCAGGCCAACAACCAGAAGGTTTCTCAACTGTTGACACCACCTGTAGGGAATAACGGTGGTCCCGTGATGCTCATCGACCAGGGCTCTGTCCCAGAGTTGACAGGCGTCCAGGAGGGTGTCCAGTCACTGTCTGACAGTCTTAGGAGAAGTCCTGAAGGTGTGGTGCCCACTCCCACAGTGCAGCCAGGTGAGGGAGGCCCTGCTAGGCGCAGCAGAGGTAGGCCCAGGAAGTGGGTCATGGACCCTGTGTTGGTAGGCCGGTCCAAGGTGTTGGCCTCTCAGGTGATGGCAAGGTCAAAAGGGCCTATAGCTACTACTGTCTCATCCAAGCAGTTGGTGGCTAGCCCTGGGCAGGAAGAGGAGATGCAGATGCAGCCCCTGGGACCTGACAAGGACCTGGTGTTGCCTAATCCTTTAAATATTTCCCTGCTGGACGTCATCAAGGCCTTCACCAAGACGGAGGACATGGCTACTGCAGCTATCCAGAGGGGCAACTTTGGCAATAGACCTGTAGAATACTGGGAGGGCGTTCTGTATGTTCACACTCATGATGCAGAGCACACGGTGACTAGAAAAGTGTATGTGCCTGAGATGGCCATTCCCACAGTGTTACATTGTTTCCATGACGATGTGACTGCGTGTCATCCTGGTTATGCTAAGCTACTTCATGAGGTGCAGCAGAGGTTTTGGTGGCCTGGCCTTTATCAGGATGTTAAGGCCTATGTGGATTCCTGTGACTCCTGCCAGAGAAATAAGGTCAGGAACCAAGCCACGCCCATCTTTCCCATGGCTATGCCCATTCCCCTGCGCCCTTGGATCAGTGTGACTATGGATTTTATCTGTGGTCTTCCCATGTCAGATGGTGGCAATGACAGGATCCTTGTGGTCATGGACAGGCTTCCAGGATGTGCCATCTGATTCCTTGCAATACTCATCTCACCGCTGCACAGTGTGTGGATTTGTTTATGAAGGAGATCTACCGTCTGCACGGCATGCCTAGAGTGATCATCACTGATCAGGACCCCCTTTGGCTGTCAGGGTTTTGGAAGTCATTCTTTGACATCCTAGACACTAAGCTGGCATTCGGTGTGGCATACAGGTGTGCCAGTACTGGGGCGGTGGAGAGGATGAACAGAATTGTCAGGGAGTGTCAAAAGCACTATTGTACCACGACAACAAGGACTGGGACAAGAAGCTACCTTTCATAGAGTTCGCAATCAACAACTCTCCTCTGGCTCCTCACCAGATGTCCCCCTTCGTGATCTGCAATGGCCAGTGTCCCTTGACACCATTCGACTTGGAACTGCCTGACAGAGACGCTGAAGGCCCTTTCCAGCGACGTCTTGGTTCAGTCCAGCAGTTGTTGGCTTCCTTCCAGGAGGCTCACAGCATTGTGGCTACCCAGCTGTTGAGGACACAGGACAAGTACCTGACTAACGCCTGGCAGCAAACGGTGGCCAGTCATTCCTTTGTAGCTCCTGGGGACTTGGTGTTGTTGGAAGCCAACAGAGTGCTGCCTGAGAAGGAGCAATGCAGGAAACTGCAACCACTCTGGTTGGGTCCTTACCCAGTGTTGGCAACCTTCCACTATGGTACAGTGGTCCAGGTCCAAGTGCCTTCTCACTGGAAGCTCAGGAATAATATTTTTCACCTAGCCCAGCTGAAGCTGTACAGGCGCAACACCTTACCAGGCAGATTGTCTGCCCCTTTGCCTTA
Source organism: Mesostigma viride (assembly GCA_009746045.1). Lineage (NCBI taxonomy): Eukaryota > Viridiplantae > Streptophyta > Mesostigmatophyceae > Mesostigmatales > Mesostigmataceae > Mesostigma > Mesostigma viride. Next base: position 4,379,215 of record RPFO01000276.1, read on the forward strand.
TGAATTGGATTCTGAGGGGGAGAAGATCTATGAAGTGGAGCGGTTGTTGGCTCACAGGGTGAAGGGGAAAGGTCGTACCAAACAGTTGCAGTTTAAGGTACACTGGAAGGGAGAGCTAGAGGTGACTGCTACGTGGCTGTGGTTGTCTGATCTCACCAACAGTCACTCTGCTGTACTAGAGTATTGTCAGCGTCATGGTATCACCTTGCCTGAGTGGTATGTCATGGGCTCTGAGCGGTGTGCTCCCCTTCATAGCTCCCAGTGAGCACTGCTAACACCTCTTTTTGGTGTGTGTGTCTGTGGTTGCCAGCCATGGCCGACTCCCATCCTGAGGGGACACCCAGGCCACCTGCCGAACCCAAGAGGACGTGAGGGCTACGTATGTCTTTCAGCACGACTACGCTGGCCCCAGAGCCCGGGCCCTTCGATCCAGGAAGACGCTGGGTTTGTGGAAGCCCATTTTCTCAATCTGTTCCAGCGTATGGTACATGATCAGCAACGGCACGAGCAGCGTCACGGGGCCTTGATAACCAGGTTGATTAATGTGGAGGGTCTGGTTACTCAGATGGCAGAACACTTGAGGGCTGGGCACATTCCAACTGTGGGTTCTGCTGTGCCTGCAGTTTCTGAGGCTCCAGTAGCTCAGGAGGCTATCCCCACCCCGGTGGTCTCAGTCCCCTCTCTACGGAGGCTCCTCCACCCCCTAAGGTGGTGGTACACTTGCCCAGGTCTGTTGTCCCAACAAAACAGGTGGAGCAGTTCTTGGACCACCGTAATTGTGCTCCTGGACAGTGCGAGTGGTGTAAATCCTTGTACACAGCCATGCAGGCATTGGATCAGACAGTGGTGGAGGAGGGTGAACTAGTACCTGAGGGTATGGTAGAGTTGGCCCTTGACTGTCTGCCCCCCAGTCTTGTGAGATTGGGTCACCTATGGTGGCTTACATTATGCACACCGTCTTTGCAGTGTACCCGTGGCCTTCGTTTGACATGAGGCCGGTGGAGGGCCAGGACTTGATGGAGGCTCTGCCCAGTGACCTGAGACTCGCCTTTGCAGGGCTCAAGCCAGTTGGATATTCCCAGACCTACACTGAGCTACTTGAGCAGCTGTCAAGCAGGGAGAGTTTGACCTTACTCCGTCGTCCAACTGCTCTGTGATGTCTTGTTTTCCACACAAGGACAGCACAGTCTTTGTGGGGCTGCAGTTACCAAAGTTCCCTAACGAGCTGAGGGCCAGGCTCACACCTTTGAGGGTGCTGGTACCCATCTTGGGGCCAGGTGGGGGCCTATCAAGGCCTTTCTACAGCTGTGGTGGGCCTATAGCAGCTGGCTATGTCGCCATAAGACTGCCAGTGGCTGGGTCTTCGATCCCCTCCGACAGGCTGTGGTCACTCTGTCCTACCCTGCCCAGTGCAGTAGGTTTTCAGCTGAGTTGGGCAAGGCTGCTGAGACCTGCTTGGATATTCAGGTCAGCAGGAACTGGCCAGATCTGGTGTCCATGGTGGAGCATTTCCCAGTGTTTGGAACGGGGGAAGGATATGAAGAAGGGGGATTGGTTCACTCTGTGAAGGGTTCCAGGATGGTTGGAGATGGGCTGTGGAGTGAGGTGGGGATCCAGAATGGAGGGCCAGTTCTGATGTCCAGTCCAGATTTCCAGCAATGACAGTTCTGAGTTCATGGTAGCTTTGCAGTTGTATTATCCAGGCATGGTTGCCTGTGTGTTAGTCACTTGATGACATTTCATCTGTGGGTGAATTTGTCTTATTCAGGGTTGACATGATCAGATGATACTGAGATAGGAGGCCCTTTGGGGATGTAAAAACCCACTTGCTTGTCCCAAGAGGTGGTGGACTTCCTGTTTATTGTTGTGTTGTTTTGTGGAGGTTGTTGTTTTATTCTTCTTGGCTTCTAGGAACTGGGAGTTCCTGTCTTGAGGGGGAGATATGTAACAACCAAATGTTACATCCAAAGTTTTCCTACTGTTGAATCTTATTATGAGTTCTTTAGGACAATTATTTGAGAAGTTAGGAGGCTTCGACGTCTGATAGATATTGGGCCTGCTGAGATCTGTCGAATCTATTGTTCTACCCTCATTGGTCGTGGCCTGATCCACGTAGGGTACTTTGCATGGTTTGTTCAGTCAGTCATAGATTCTCTAAGTACCGTTGTACCTGGTGGATTTGGTTCCAGGTCATGAGATTTCGTATGTGCTGGCTTTGTGTTGTGTTGAGGATTCGGAGGCTAAGATCTTATCTTGAGTGATCCTCACTTTTGATTGGTCCTTCCGGGTTAGGGTTGATGGATGCTGCGTGCACGATGACTTTTATCCTGTTTGGGGGGCGTGCATGTGTGCGTACGTGAGAGCTAAAGCTATGGTGTAATTCAAGGGTTTCCTTGTTTCATCAATCAAACAACCCTTGCTAAAAGTCAACTATAACTTCAACAGATAGTCGACTTGGATATAACTTGTCTGTTGTGTCTAACAAGGGTGGGGACTCATTCCCTTAACTGTTGAAGATCCATCTTCATTGCTTCTCTGGACGTGAAGTTATCTGTCGCGACTCCAACCCAGGTATAAAGATCTTTTCACGCTAATGTTATACTGAGGCTGTTGCAAACACAACATTTTTAGTCGTTACAGACGGGCAGGGTTGCCACCTGCTCATCGATGTCTCCGCGGCTCGGCCGCTTTCCGGTCGCCACATCCTCCGGGCGGCTGTGGATGCCAGCGCTGCTGCCGCTGTGGCTGAGCGCGACAAGTTTGGCTCCTACGGCAATGTGGGGCCCCACCGGGTCATCCCCTTTGTCCTTGAGGAGTTCGGGGCCATGGGCCCCAAGACAGCGGAGTTTTTCCACGAGTGCTGCCAGCGCCGTGAAGACCGCCTCGACCTCGAGGGTCAGACCGCCCCGTGGTCGGCCCGCACGTGGTCCTCGTATTGGCGGCAGCGCCTGTCACTCGCTCTCACTCGCACCGTGGCTGATGTGTTATTCCGCCGCACCCGGGCCGACTTTGTCGCGACCCATGCGGTCTAGATCCCTTCCAGGCCTGCATGGTGGGCCGGCAGCGCTGTTGCTGCGTGTAGTTTTGTGATGTATAGTTAGTTGTACCTTGTGCCGCTGGCGTGATCCTTGGTGGATGTCTGTGTCAGATTACTATTAATTTCTTCAGGGTTATTCTCCCAGTTATCGGGTTTTTCCTTATGTTGCATGCCTATCTCACCTCCGTAATCTATCATTCTCAATGAATATATATAGCATGACCCAGCCAAGCAGTGCGTGGTATACTCGCCCCAAGGTGATTGCTCCGGCTTTCCGCCCCATGCAGCTCTTGGGCCGGGACGAGCGCCTCCATGGGTTGGATGTCCTCGGCGTTCCGGTTGGCGACCCCGAGTTTGTCATCGATGCTCTGCGGGCCGCCCTCGAGGCACGCACTGAGGTACTGCCCTTGATCGCGCGCCTTCATGATTCGCAGACCAAGGGTCTGCTTAATTATGTGGTTTTGCGCTCACCCTCGCGTCGTTCACTGGCTCCGGGGCGCTCTTCCGGCTCAGGTCCGGCTGGCCGCCGAGGGCCACGACGAACGCATCCAGTCGGCCTTGGCGCATGCAGCTGGTCCCGGCCGGGCCCCGACCTTCCGCCATGCACATGCTATTCGCATGGCCTCGGCTGCCTGCACGGATGCATGGGTGGCTGTGGTCTGACTCGACGGTGCATGCCGCCCGGCTGGCCCCAGCAGCATTTTTGGGCTCCGTCGCTCAGTCGTGGGCGGAAAGCTGACGGCTCGATCCTGCCCCTTTTGGCAACGGCAGCGCCTGACCTCCTGGACCCCAGCAGCCCTTTGCCCTTCGTCACCGCCATCCAGGATGCCTATGCTGAGATCCAGCAGGCCTGTTCTCCCGTCCGTGCCGCTCAGGCGGTACAGCGCCGCCTCCCTCGCGGCACTCCCTCGGTCGCCTCCGTTCAATCTCCTGCATGCCGCATTCCCTGCTCGCGTCATCGTTAAACACCAGAAAACCTACGCGGGTATTCTGCACACGGCTGATTGGATGGCTCTTTTCGCGGACCTCAACGCCCAGGGACGTGCGTGGCTGTTCTCGCTTTCATTGCGGAGTGCATCTCGGCGTATTTTTTCTAATGAGATTAGCATAGTACTCCGTGGCATGCCTTTGCGCATGACACGCAAGTACTTACTTACTTACTTATCTCGGCGTACCTTCGTGCTCTTCCCATGGCCCCCCCATTCGCCTTAGCTCCCAGCCACTACTCGGTGGCGCTCCGGCACCAGCTATTTGCCCCGCAGCCTCTTGTTCCGGCCAGGCGGCCTTGTGGTAGCTGTGGGCAGCCGCTGGATCCCACGGGGACTCACTACCTTGCCTGCATGGGGGGCCACCAGAATCAGAATTGGTATTTGTATTTGCACACTGTCCTCCTGACGGTGGTGCTCGCCATGGTCCGGTCGGTTTTCCCCCACGCGAAGATCCGGTCCAAGGATGCGGATGGCGCTGCCTTCTATTCCCCCAACCACCGGCCTGACATCGTGGTGCTGGACTTTGAGGGGGGTGGCCGGCATCTGCTTATTGACGTTTCGGTGGCGCGGCTCTTGGCTCTTAGCCACGTGGCTGGGGCCTCCCTCACGGCAGGTTAACGCATAGCATTATTTAGTCATGCTTTGCCCATGCAGAGAGTCGCTCTCTGCTGACGGAGCCTGAGGGTTTTCACGGGCTTACCCAGGGTTCACCCACAAACCCAGGCTACTCCTCGTTGGCGGCGCCTACTTGCTGTATTGCACGCACAGTGTTGCGCCCTCACTACTACGCTGCGAAGAAAACACTAGCTCTCGGCCTGCTCTTGTTGCCCACGGGCAGTGAGAGACGCTGGCCACTGGCCAGGGCGCCCTCCCTCCTTGCCATTTTATTTTATTTGAGACAATGGCGTTGTGCATGTAGGAGTTGAAGGCTCCATAACTTACTGGTACGGGCACATGACGTGCAGTCTACGTGATAATTAATTTATTAATCACTGCATAGTTAGCAGTTGCCAGAGTGGCATAACACATATTCTGATCAGACACTCCGCAAAGGTGAAAACCTTTGTGTTCAGTGCCGGGACACATACAGTCGCCGTAACACATATGGTCGCATGTGTAGGGGTCGGAGGGTCCTTTATTAGTACCCACGTGGCGCAGTCAGCTATGTGCTAACTATGATGGCGTGTACACCGTGAAGTTGTTCAGGCACATTGAACCCTCACGGCATGGCAAGCCCCAGGCACTGAGCTGTCCTGTTGGCGGAGTAAACCCAAGCTCCAAAGTTTAGCAGCATGTCAGCCTGCGCTATCTGCATTTCGACCGCCTGCGCTACCTACATTTCGACCGCTGCATCTAACACTTGCAGGATCAGCGCCCAGGACTCCAGGCCCGCGTGCCAGCAGAATCTCTTATGCAGACTTGGCAGCGAACCCTGCAAGATATTCCTTCCTGCAATTTACCACACGCAGATGGCACGCATGACAAGCATTAGATGAGAAGAAAAGCGTGACTAGGAGGAGCTGCTAGAGGCAGAACCTCATTCCATTTATGTCTGCACAACCTTTGTATAACAACTTGTATGCATATCCAATCTCCTCTTTCAGTTAGCAAATGTTTGCACGCCCGGTTTCCTTCGAAACCGTTTCCCCGTAAAAAGTGCTGCCTTAATTGACTCCCCGTGTCAAATATCCCCCTTCCCCTTCACTTGGGTGGAACCATGCAAGGCAAGGAAGGATGAAAGGGTGTGAATCAAGCCCTCAAGCTCTACCTTCGCCAAGGAGACTGCCCCCCTTACCTACCGCTAGCTACCGAAAGGCAGCATCTACAAAAAGAAAAGAGGGCAGCACATGAGCCAGTGGACACTGTAAGTGGACACTGTATTCCAGACACTGTATTCCAGACTTCCTACGGGGTTTCATGTACGTCGCTAAGTGATTATGGACAACCCCAGAATGAGTCTCGTTATCAAAACACAGCTGTTCACATAAACAGTCAGTAGTCCATGGACCATGAAGACAAAGGCAAGGCAAGGTCCCTTATTCCATACTCTCCATGATTTGAGTGAATGAAGGGAGCACCACTGGCGGCAAACGGCAACGGCGTAGCCACATACAGCAAAGATATCAATACCAGCCCACACTGTAATCCCCGTACCTGGCCGGATGCTCGTCTTGGGGGCGGTTGTAGGGCGTCCACACCGGCTCGCCCACAAACAGGCGCATCGCCTGTGACAGAGATGCGCAAATGTTGTGGGGTCGTCAAGGCAGGACACAGGCACATGTAGGCACATGTAGTCACATGTAGTCACATGTAGTCACATGTAGTCACATGTAGTCACATGTAGTCACATGTAGTCACATGTAGTCACATGTGGGCACATGTAGGCACATCTAGGCACATGTAGTCACATGTAGGCACATCTAGGCACATGTAGGCACATGTAGGCACATCTAGGCACATCTAGGCACATGTAGGCACATCTAGGCACATCTAGGCACATCTAGGCACATTTAGGCATATCCAGGCATATCTAGGCCAATTTCGGCATATCTACATAAGAATGTCCACAAGGGGGCATCCTACGGATTGTGGAGCCTTAATTATGAGATTAACAGTGTGAGCCTTCATCATTAAATCAGCATTAAATCATCACCAAATCATCATTAAATCATCATTAAATCAGTTCATGATGACATGAACTGTGTCGTGCCATGCATGACACAGTTAATACACGGGATAATACGTTGACATTGACACAGCGGTGGATTGTCCCTTGATGCAAACGCCGCACGGCTAGTCCACATGCATGGTGGCTACCCATGAGCCCACCCCAAATACATGCCTTGCACTCACAGAGCCACCACAACACAGGGCTTGCACTCAAAAGGCCACCACACGCAGATGCCTTGCACGCACCCGGCCACCACACACACAGGGCTTGCACTCACAAGGCCACCACACACGGATAGCTTGTACTCACAAGGCCACCTCATGCACAGGGCTTGCACTCACAAAGCCACCACACACGGATGCTTGCACTCACAAGGCCACCTCATGCACAGGGCTTGCACTCACAAAGCCACCACAACACAGGGCTTGCACTCAAAAGGCCACCACACACGGATAGCTTGCACTCACAAGGCCACCTCATGCACAGGGCTTGCACTCACAAAGCCACCACACACGGATAGCTTGCACTCACAAGGCCACCTCATGCACAGGGCTTGCACTCACAAAGCCACCACACACGGATAGCTTGCACTCACAAAGCCACCACACACGGATAGCGCGCACTCACAAGGCCACCTCATGGACATACGGATCATACCTGGATGTGGTTGTTCATGTCCAGCGTGAAGCGGTGGTAGATGCCAGCAGGCAGCACCAGCAGGTCCCCCTTGCGCACCTGGACTCGTATCCACCGGTCGTTCAGGTCGCGCACGTCAAAGTAGCCTGCACGCCGCAATGAGGCAACATGCACGTGCGTGCGGGTGGCCACAAGGAAACGGAGGCAGAAAAACGGGTGCCGGATGATTCAGACCCATGTCCACGGGGGCCAGCAGAATGATGGTTATGAATGGTCAACCGCGGCAAGCAAGTTTTGGTTTTGGGGTCTTTAGGTCATGACAGCACCACACCTTCTGAGGACACAGGAAGGTGCTGCTGGGCACCCGGCCTTGCTGGGGGAAGTATTCCCAGTTGAAAGGTAGTTCGTCTTCCATGCCGTATGCTAGTTTTGTCCCTGTACAAATACTACTAACAGACTGAAATTGTGGTTGTTAGTATTCCCAGCCAACCAAGGGAATCCCATACTTGGCAAATCCTTATTTGCTCACAAAGGGGAACAGCAACGGATTTCTCCGGTGTGTGACGCTGGAAGGCACTAGGCAGTCTTAAACAACTAGGCAGACTCTTAAACAACTAGGCAGAATCTATAACAACTAGGCAGACTCTTACACAACTAGGCACAATCTTAACCCTTAGTCCGCTGACCCATTTTTGGCACTTTCATACCCCTGAAAATGAAAAAAATCATAACTCACAGGCTACAACTCCAAATACCCCCAACCAAGATGCTAGGAGTATCTACACTTCAAGGGCTTTCAGAATATGCAATAATACCACGGGTTTGTCAAAGCATTTGGATGATAGCTCCACTCAAAGTTGGCCAAAAGACGATCTTTTTTCCCCAAGGAAAAGTCTACCCCCCCCTAACTTCCCAGGAAGGGTAGGGAATCTCAATACCAACATTGGACAACTTAGTTGGATAGTCCAATGGTGGTTTCCTTGGGTCAGACCACCCGGATAACCCATTACCCCTATATAACGTGCTCATACATGTGTGTGGATTACGCGCGTGTAAACAGCTATCTATGACACGCAACACGGTAATGCATTATAACAAGCCATCAAAGGCTGCCAAAAGTGCTGGAATACAAACACGTTGCCTACCTGCACTGACGGAGTGATAAACTCCAAAGAAATGCCATAAACTGGGCACTTTCAGGGCTAATACCACTCTTTACAACAGGCATGGAAGCTTGCTGAAATATGCATGCATAAAATCCTCATTTATAATGCATGGGATACGTATTCCGCTGCAAACAACACGCAAATACGCTGTCGTACCTGGCTCGTTCATGCCCTACCCGGACTCCGCTGGCCGGGACCCTCATATCTCACACATACTGATGCTCTACAGGCAAAGGCCGCCATAGCCGCATACTGCATGATCCGCCATGACTACCAGGTTGATGTTCCGTGCAAAGATGGCCACTAAACTAGTCCGCATTCTCAGCAATCGCTGCAGCTGACGTCCCTTACCCAAACTGGATGCCCGGGCTGGCGCAGATTGCCCGGCCATAGGGAGAAAATCGACCTATGATAAGCTATGAATCGTCTGGAACTGACGACCAGGAAAGTTCTATTTTCCTACCTGTATTTTCCCAACCCTGTAAATCTGGCCGTGCCTGACCTACGAAAATCATGCATCGTCATTCTGAGCAACATTCTGAACCGTTTCAAGCCGCGAGACGCAAAAATTTCATGACAGCGGCACGTTGGCAGCCATATCTCATTACGCGCGCGCGCGATCGAAAATTTCCCGCCAAAGTCACGTGATACATTCTCAATGCACGTTGTAATTACCAGGCTATGGCGAATATTACCCCCAAACCTATGCATCACCTTCGTCCCTAAGTGTTCCCAGACCCACCAGACAACTGTCCTCCGTCACAAGTGGCGCGGCGCTTGCGGCGCGGCGCGAAATTCGACCGTTAGTCAAACCCCCCGACAGGTCGGGGGGTTAGCGGACTAAGGGTTAAACAACTAGGCAGACTCTTAAACAACTCGGGAGAGTCTTCAACCCCCATCCTCACAACCATCAGTCTTCAAACCCCATCCTCACGAACATCAGTCTTCAACCCCCATCCTCACGAACATCAGTCTTCAACCCCCATCCTAACGAACATCAGCCTTCAACCCCCATCCTCACGAACATCAGCCTTCAACCCCCATCCTCACGAACATCAGCCTTCAACCCCCATCCTCACGAACATCAGTCTTCAACCCCCATCCTCACGAACATCAGTCTTCAACCCCCATCCTCACGAACATCAGCCTTCAACCCCCATCCTCACGAACATCAGTCTTCAACCCCCATCCTCACGAACATCAGTCTTCAACCCCCATCCTCACGAACATCAGCCTTCAACCCCCATCCTCACGAACATCAGCCTTCAACCCCCATCCTCACGAACATCAGCCTTCAACCCCCATCCTCACGAACATCAGCCTTCAACCCCCATCCTCACGAACATCAGTCTTCAACCCCCATCCTCACGAACATCAGCCTTCAACCCCCATCCTCACGAACATCAGCCTTCTACCCCCATCCTCACGAACATCAGCCTTCAACGCCCATCCTCACGAACATCAGTCTTCAACCCCCATCCTCACCAACATCAACAGGGGAAACAGACAGTCCCGAAAGCAACCACGACAGCGACGATAACACTGCCAAGCGATGATGGCCGAACCATAGCCATGTCAGTGCTGGTGGCACCGCGCGCTTGAGGTTGGGTGCACATGTATGTGATCCCAAAGGCACAAGCTGGTCTCCCATGGCTGCACAAGCATCAACATGAACGGGTGGACCCAATACGGAGAAAGCTTATCGAGTGGGGACGCTCCACACCGTGGCCCTTCCTCCATTCGTGCGCCCCGAAGCACCCTAGAACACAACTGAAGCCCTTCAACACTACAGCTCTTCTATTAATCTGATCCAATGCGGCTACCCGAGCTGCTTCCAACCATGGGTGGTGACATGCCTCACGCGCTCACGGTTCTGCGAGCTGTGCGGACAAACTAAAAGTGGGCACGCCACGAAGCGTTTACTAGGTCGCAGCCCCCCCGTTCTGGGCCATACCATGGGCACCATGCGGCTTTGCCTGGGGAAGGGGGGGCACCACGAAACCATCATTGCAGGGGGGGGCATGAACGGTAGCGCTCCCTATTGACATTGCAACCACTCTGTATTTATTAACCACTTCATATTACTGACCACTCCGTATTATCAACCACTTCGTATTAGTGACCACTCTGTATTATTAACCAGTTTGCATGATTAACCACTTCGTATTGTTAACCACTTCGTATTAGCGACCACTCCTTATTATTCAACACTTCGTATTATTACTGCTGAGTCTTCCAAGTTCATAGAGCAAACGTGCGCTGGCAGTCGCTGTTCACTGGCGCTGGCCGTTGAGCTTATCATGGGCACATCGCCCGCATATCAACCTACGACTACAGTGCTTGCCCTGGTTCCAACCGAGCGCTCGGTGGATTCTGATTTTTCTGATTTGGCACGCCGCAAAGGTGGATGGCCACACAGGGGAGCGGTTGCTGGCATCTGGATGGCCGCTGCCTGCATCTGTCACAGCCCCAACCTGTGCAAGAATGAAAACAGTACTTGCTTTAGACACGGGCTCTACCAGTGCCCGTACCACCCGTTCCCTGCCCGCCCCTTTCCCTGGCGTCGTCTGTGCCCCCCGCTGGGTCACGTGTCGAGATGCACATTTTTCTAATCCACCCCCCAAAGGGGAGGCCGTCGGCGATGTGAATACCCACCGGCGTGCGTGCACAGTATTCCATCACGGTTACCGCCCATGATGCACACTACTCACTAATAGGACGACCAACCCACCGCCCATGATGCACACTACTCACTACCAGGACGACCAACCCACCGCCCATGATGCACACTACTCACTACCAGGACGACGAACCCACCACCCATGATGCACACTACTCACTACTAGGACGGCCAATCCACCGCCCATGATGCACACTACTCACTACCAGGACGACCAACCCACCGCCCATGATGCACACTACTCTATACTAGGACGACCAACCCACCCGAGCCATCCATGCAGTAGCGGATCTCCTCGTCGCTGTGGATGTGCTCCTGGTAGAACATGGTCAGCTTGTTGTCAAAGTCCGGCAGCTTTTCGCGGCTGCATGTGATGCAGTCCTGCGCCCGCGACAGCGATGCACCGATGATGCGGCGGCAGGCAGACACGGCGCGAGTATTATAATGCACTGCTAGGAACACTATAACACAGGCAAATGGCGCTCGCTCGGAAAAGGATACGCGGCACCTGCTGATTCATCAAACAGTGGCATTAACTTACGTCGCATAAGGGGCATTACTGAATTAGAAGACAAGGGGGCAGTCAACTAATGGTACGAGGAGGGGCATTTCGAGCATCAGCGAAAAGGGACACCCACTTCACTATAACAACACACAGGGCACTCCCTAATGCAGTCAAATGGCTCATTCACGCAGGCAAGGTGGGCTGGTGGTGGCATCAACACCAGGGGTGTCAACCCCGCTCGTGACTCATCTTCTCCATGTTGTTTGGGAAATTGTGTTTACCCCACAATTTCCGTTTCTCTCACCGGCGAAGGAGAGTGATATGCCACAAGTGATATGCCACAAGTGATATGCCACAAGTGATATGCCACAAGGGAGACCCACCACTGGGAAAGAAAGCTACAAAAGAGATCTTAGCATGTGAAAAGCAAACAAGGCTCGAACTGATGGGCAGGCGGGTATACACACCCACCTGCCCATCAGGCTCACTACTCGATCGCCCGCCTGCCCCCCCGCCTGCCCGCCTGCCCGCACATTTAGCGCCGTCCTGGGCTGGATGACCTGCCCCCGCCCTTTACCCCACAAATCCCGCTGCTGGGTTTCGAAATCGCGCTGCGTCCCCCCCCCCCCCCCCCCCCCCCCCCCCCCCCCCCGCCCCTGGCCCCTCCCCGCGCTCATCCACACTCAATTGTAGACAAACAAATTTGACCCGCCCCTTGCTGCCCCCCTGGCATGCACGGGGGCCCAGATGCGCAGCTGTGCCCAGTAGCGCACCACCCACTTGCGTCTTGGCCGATGATCGTATGACTTCTGTCCAGCCATTGGAAAAGTTGCCGTCAATAGCGGCTGATGCCATAAGCACAAGGTCCTCTCATCGGGAATTGGCTGCGCATCGGGTCCCCTGAGGGGCGTGGCAGGGTGTCCAGGTGTTACGTACCGAGTAGCTGTACCCGCGCTCCTTGCGGATTTTTTCCAGCTCCGGGTCGCTCTCGGTGCCGTCCAGTTTCCAATAATAGACACCAAGCGCTGCGTGGATGATAGACATGCATGAAAGTAATGTATGTGCTTTATAAGAGATAAGCAGACCCGGTGTAGGCTACACCGCTACTATCCATCTACCTTCTTCTCGATGGATATTTCCTAGGAACCATGCCATAAGAACTAAACAATCAGCCACGATTCAGTAACGGCAAGCGTATCATTAAGCAGAGTGAACAGTGGCATGTGAATGCGTGGTCGAGTTTCAATGCCAAGCCACCCCAGAGGCTGAATGCGAGGCGCCCTAACAAGTGCCGGCTGATATTAGGGCAGCTTCTGGAAGTGTATTTGGCATAACATGTAAGCTGAGTTTTTTGTTGCTCATTTCCAGGGTGCAGGATATTTCAGGCTTACCGCCAAGGGTTTCTGCCGAACAAGGTTCATCTGGGTTTTTCTTGTGAGGAAGCCTCTTGTCCGAGGTGAAATCGTCGTCCATGTACCAAGCCTCGGGTCCTGCAACCTGCGCACCGCAAAACCCCAAATCGTGGTTAGGATGTGCGCCCCCACACCAGAGTTGTTCGGAAAAGTAAATTGATTGGCAGGAGCTAGCGGAAACAGGCCGACCAGTTACTACGCCCCGACGTACCATGTTTGCTGGGCAAATAATTGAGGGATTAAAGCGCAGATAAGGTCCGCTGGAGGTAAATGAACGGCGGGCTTGATAATATTTGACAGCTCAAGTCTTGGCGACCTCAGCCTTGTGCTGGTTGTTTCGTAGAGATGTTACCTTAGCCAGCGTGCAGGAAAACCGAAGAACTATGGGGAAATGTGGAGGGCGGAGTAATTCCCGAACGGTGGAATGTATATTACCCGGTGTCAACCAACTGAACCAAGCCTCAGAATCTTCGTGTTCATAGGCAATTTTTACGGGACACTGGATACTGGCTCGGACGCTGGAGCTCAGCAGTCAGCAGCTGCCATGCCACGGTGGTAAGATATGCGCGGGAAGCTGGGAGACACGAGGTGCGAGGATCCATGTTGTTGTTGTTGTTGTGGTGTCCCACGCCGCACATGGGCAGCAGAGAATCTATAGTGGATCCTTGGGGTTGTTGTTGTTGTTGTTGTTGTTGTTGTTGTTGTTGTTGTAGTAGTAGTGGATCCATGGGGTAGAATCTGGTGTAGTTAACAATGCCGTACAATAACACTGTAGGGTACTGTATTGTACCCTCGGCCACTATAGATCTCTGCTGCCCTTGGGCGGCGTGGGAAACAACAACAACAACAACAACAACAACAACAACAACAACAACAACAACAACAACAACAACAAC
>RPFO01000276.1:4398206-4430352 GCA_009746045.1 Mesostigma viride
ATTCTAGCTAGCCCCCATCTTTTCGGCCCCTATAGGGGAGATTCCAGGGGCCGAATTTTTATGCAGCCGCCAGCCCTAGATTTCGGGCCCCCATATTGTACAGCAGGCGCGGCATGCCGCATCATGCCACGTGGCGTCCCATCTTGCCATGCCCCGGATGCCAGCTATGTACGGGCCTACGGATGCCTACACAAAAAACTGTGTCGGCATCCGTCCTCACGCCGCGCCGCGCCGCTCTACTGTCATGCAGTCTGCACATGTCTTGCCCAGTTCAGTGCAGTTCAGTTCAGTTTAGTTGGAATCCCACGCCGGTCTCCAACAGAGATAGTGTAGCGACGTAAGTAGATCGGATGGTACTAGGGTACTGTGATATGTCTTGCCCAGAAATTGCCTGTCGCCGATTAACTACTGGCTATATTCAGGCGGAGCCAATTTTCGGAAGAACCGTCAGGTTCGCCAGAATTGGCGAAGCTTATAAGGCCGTACACGTGAGAAAACATAGGAATAGGGGATGAAAATCCGTCAATCCATCCATACATACATCCATCCATACATACATCCACCGAATTTGTCCCGAATTTGCAAGCATAAGGGTGAGGTTCTTCCGAAAATTGGCTCCGCCGTAGAGTTTCAACGGGCAAGTTGCAAACACGCACGTTACTTGATTGGAATCAAGTAACGTGCGTGTTTGCAACTTGCCCGTTGAAACTCTACGGCGGAGCCAATTTTCGGAAGAACCTCACCCTTATGCTTGCAAATTCGGGACAAATTCGGTGGATGTATGTATGGATGGATGTATGTATGGATGGATTGACGGATTTTCATCCCCTATTCCTATGTTTTCTCACGTGTACGGCCTTATAAGCTTCGCCAATTCTGGCGAACCTGACGGTTCTTCCGAAAATTGGCTCCGCCTGATAAACGTACACCTATTTACCTGGAAAAATTGCCTGTCGCCGGAGAGGCATGCCAGCATCAAGCCACGTGGCGCCTCATCAAGCCACGTGGCGCCCCATCTTGCCACGTGGTGCCGCAGCTCGGCCACGTAGCGCTGCGCTATTGGGGGCCAGTAATACGGGGCCACCGCCGCCGACCCTCGTATTACTCGCCAGCCCCTATTTCAATTCAGGGGCCGGCGCTTACCGCAGCAGTCAGGCCCTGGGACGGGCCCCTAGTATCCAGGAAATTTAGCCTGGAGATGTCACCCCTCCTAGTAGAACCAGGGTAGAACTGAAGAAAGTCGTCTCAGCTCAGTCCGCTGGCCGCTCGGCGGGCTTCTCGCTGCGGGGCGGGTCAAAATTAGACCCCTTCTGAAAAAACCTACCCCGACTAAACTACCCCGACTTAGGTCGGGGTTTTTGTCGGGGTACACCGGTCGAAACGGCACGTTTCGCCCCTTCTGAAAACACGGACACGGGTCGGACGGCAGCAGGTAGCATATGCACTCTGAGACCGCGTAAGTGGCCTCTGACGCCACTGGACGTATATATTTGACCAATGACTAGAGTATTTTTCAGTTCAGTTCAGTTCAGACCAGCAGAGTTGGTGCGCAAATCGGTACAGACGCCAGCAGGTCCCGAGGCGCACCCCGACGAAATTAGTCGGACCCCGACTAATCTACCCCAACTATTTTCCGACTAACGCGAAAATAGTCGGGGTAGATTAGTCGTGGTCCGACTAATTTCCCCAGAACGCGCCGCGCCAGGAATTTAGTCGGGGTAAATAGTCGGGGTCTAATAAGTGGAGGACACAGGAGGACACAAGCAGAAGTTCCAGCAGACAACTGTACAAACTACAATATGTAGATTGTAGCGGCCGCCGGCCGGAGGGGGGCCCCTGCGCTGGCAAGCTTTTTCTAGATACGGAGCTGTGCGGCCCATCGTCAGATCTCCAGGTCACCAGCACATGCAGCTTGCAGCACAGAGCGCCAGATCATGCAGCGCGCGCCAATCGTCATACCAGCTCCCGGTGCGCGTGCAGTGTGTTGACTTTGTTCCCTCTGCTTACTGTATTTTCGGTGCTCACAGCCGACAGCTTTCGCGGGCAACGGCATTTTAACGGTAGCGATCGCTCGCAGGTACCACGTGGTTGCTAGCGACGCTTGGCGCTTCCCGCTCTCCGGCGCTCGACGTCCAGCGCGGCGAGAATAACAAGATCTGGAGGACGGAAAGATCCAATTCATGACGGCCGATAAACTTTAATGGAGCAGTACAAGTTAGGGCAATGTTTGGCTGACACAAGTGTCCGTATTTTGTGTACGGGGTCCCAATTAGTGATATGACATGGAGTCATGGACGCGGTAGCCCGGGTGCCGGGGGTTTGAACCGGACCCGTCTTTGGGGGCCCCAAACTTTATGGACCGTTGGCGCTACTGGCAGGCAACTGCACCGGACCGGTCACCGGAAGGTACAAGGTGCCTAGGGCCGTTGAAGCGACCAACGACTCGTGCATCTCTCTCGCTCATCGCCATCGCACGAGGCACGATCATTTAGTCGGGGTATCAGTCGCTTGTCTTCTCCCGCACTCTCCCCACCGCTCCCTCCCGTCTCGACAACCGCGTAGGTCTATACCCACGCAATGTCGGTCGGTTTCAGTGCTTCCAAGCTTGCCGCATGCTCGCTGGGTTCATGGCAGCCTGCAGTGGTCAATGCGGCGCCACAGCCACTTCAAGCGGGTACAGCCTCTAAAAGGATTGCCCCTAACGGCAATGGCCACGCAACGTGCGCAGCCTTAAGTACCACTACTGCGTCTTCTCGTGACTTATCGAGCCTTCGGCAGCGTTCCGCCAGCGTGGGCGCGCGCCCGGTCGATGTCACACCTGGTGCCTTCACTTGCAGGCAACCTGATAACTTTTCTGGAGATGCGAACCCGAAACCCGCACGCGAAGCGCGTTCCTTGACGGTCCGGACCCGGGCTGTCAAAGTTGAACCCAGCGAATTGCAGGGTTCTCGAGGTGATGAAGACCCTAGTTCGCCTTTGTCGCCCTCATGGGAACAAGCGGCTACTGCTCCCGAGTGCATGGAGGTGGCTGGGAGGGCTCGGTTGCAAGGCCATGTACATATCAGCGGTGCCAAGAATTCCGCTCTTGCACTTATGGCGGGAGCGCTACTCTGCTCCGAAGCTGTCGTGCTGCATAACGTGCCCAACTTGAAAGATTGCCACCGTATGGGTAGAGCGCTGCAATCCGTGGGCGCGAAGTTCCAGTTTGGTGCGGACGGCACGCCCGACTCGCTGTTGATAGATTCATCGAACCTGACATCAGCAGAGCCTAGGGCGGACGCCGTGCGCAAACTACGAGCCAGCTTCTTCGTTATTGGGTCTTTGCTCGCGCGCATGGGAGAGGCCGTGGTGCCCCTACCTGGCGGCTGCAACATTGGGGCCAGGCCCATTGACTTGCATATCCGAGGGCTACAAGCTCTGGGAGCTGAGGTGTCCATCTCGTAAGTGCCCCCTGTCTTCCCTCACCCCCCCTCATGCATTGTTTCCATGTTCCTTTGGCGTTTTTCCCAGGTCACACTCGTTAACTGCATGCAAAATTCTTTTGCGGTGAACCAACCATTTCAGTATGGTCGCCATAGCTGCCCAGGCTTGTTGTTATGCCCCTGCGCTGCCTGATGTCGTACTTGCTGGCTCCACCGCCTGATTGCTGACCGCCCAACCGGCTCCTTTCCCCTTCCTCTGTCTCTGTTGTTGTTTCCGCCCCCCCCTGCCCGGCCCCACAGGCAAGGCAAAGTCCATGCAAAGGCTAGCAAGCTTGTGGGTGCGCGCATCTACATGGACTACCCTAGCGTGGGCGCGACCGAGACGCTCATGATGGCGGCGTGTCTGGCTGAGGGGGAGACGACCATCTCCAATGTGGCGCAGGAGCCCGAGGTGGTGGACCTGGCCAACCTGCTCAACGCGATGGGCGCGCGCATCACGGGCGCGGGCACCAACTGCATCTCCATCACGGGCGTCAAGCGGCTTCACGGGTGCCATTACGACATCATCCCTGACCGGATCGAGGCCGGAACGTTCCTCGTGGCGGGCGCCATCACAAACTCCACGCTCACGCTCGCGCCAGTCATCCCGCGTCATCTCACCGCCGTCATCGCCAAGCTGCACGCGGTTGGCTGCAAGCTGGTGCTCGAGAAGCCCGACCAGCTGAGGGTATGCAATGCTCCGCTACGATGTGCTAGCTGTGCGCGTGAAGTTGAGTTGGGGATGATGCGGCACTGCGGGCGCCATTGGCCTTTTTTGTGTTGCCTGTGGTTCGCCCAACACTGCCCACTTGATGTCTTGTAGCAAGCACACCATAGAACGTCTCTCCTGCTACGCATATCTTCCCGCCTTTCTCCACCACCTGCTGACGATCCGGCCCTATCCCATATGCTAAACGTCCACTCCGTCCCTCTGTGTTGCCCACCAGATCATCCCCGCGCGACGGCTGATGCCCGTTGACATCACCACGCTGCCCTACCCGGGCTTCCCGACTGACATGCAGTCGCAGTTCATGTCGCTGCTGCTGCACGCGGACGGTGTCTCCACCGTGCGCGAGACGGTGTTTGAGTCGCGCCTGCGCCACGCCGAGGAGCTGCAGCGGCTGGGGGGGAACCTCAAGCTCAACGGCAACTGTGTGACCATCACGGGCCAGCCAGGTGGGGGCAGCCTCTGGGGCGGCCCCGTCATGGCCACAGACCTGCGCGCGGGCGCCGCGCTCATTCTGGCGGGCCTGTCGGCGGAGGGCGTGACCACGGTGGAAGGCATGCACCACGTGGACCGTGGGTACGAGAACATTGACAAGAAGCTGCGCGCGATCGGTGCCGACGTGCGCCGCGTGCCCAGTGCGCGCCTGGTTGACTAGAGGGGTGCCGCATTGGGTACCCACACTTGGGTGCTTTCGCCTGTACCGTGTTCTTGTAGTTTACCATTTCGACTCAGCAACGTGGGCGATGGGCACAATGAATGTCGTGATGATGTCATGAGGTGATTTGCCCATTGTGCTGATGGACCTTTTATTGGCGCTGCTGCATGTTGTTGGAGTGGGAGGCAAGAAGAGTTCATTGAATGTAGGACAAGCCACCGCTGAGATAAAGGGGGGGTGCAGCAGGCCTAGCTCCCCTGCACCTGTTTTTTTCGTGCGCATCATGGGCACCCTTCTCTGCTGGATATGTGACGGTGAAAGGGATGGCAAAACTGGCTTATAATATATGGTGGATGATACACCGAACTACTACAAAGGTGGGCACTTATAGTTGCCATCCAGCCGTAGTTGGCTTGCACTCAAGGTGCACTGAAGGAATGGGAAACCACCATTTTTTACGGCATGTTTAGGAGGCTTTTTATGTTGATAGCATGATCAGATTACAGTACCGATAATAGCACCAGTCATTTCAACAGGGTCAGATGGTGATATAAGTTGCCTCGTTTACATGCTGACTGCATAGAATTGTGGTTTTGCAGGCGGGTTACCTCATGATGGCTGCAGGAAAGTCAGGCTTGAATATGGAAGTGTGGAATTGTGGCTTGAAGCCGTTTCTTAAATTGTAAAGTAGTCCAGTGTGTAGGGCACATGGTGGCGTTGTATCCACCGCAGTGGTTTGACTGTATTTATTCTTTTCCTTATGAAGTGATTGTATATTTTACGAGCGAAGTTTCCTGAACTGTGAACTGTGAATTACAATTCAAACAAGTGTACACCCCTTGCTTGCATTAGGTTGAAGAAGCTAGGCAGTCTGACCGATCCAGGGCTGCGACTGAACATGAATCCAGGGCTGACAATCTTCATTAAAGATCAGCACAGTCACACAGGTGCATACTACCCCCCTCCTTGAGTACCACTGAATGCTACTTTGCAGCCGTTAAAAAAAAAAAAAAATTAAATTATAACATGTCTCCGTTGGGAGATCATGTAGCACATATTCCAGGTTGGATGGGTGGTGTGGAGGAAGCCGCGTAATCGAACTAACCTAACTCTAAGCTATATCTAGTCTAGAAAAGCCTATCTACGCTACTCATCAAAACGGCTCCTCCGTTTGGGGGGAGGCGGCTTGCCCACAGGGGCTGGCGTGTGCGCCTTGACAATCTTCTTCCACCGCGTCTTGTCCTGCATGGCAGTCCAAAGACGGGAGAGAGAGTGGATGCGGTACTCAAACTGGGCTGGGACCACTAGGTCGTCCAGCAACATCTGGGTATAGGTCATGGCATGTTTCCCTACCTTTTTAGGAATGTTCTTGGGGCCAGGCCAGGTCAAAATGTGCCGCCCCGGTTGGCCGAGCCGCTGGGGACCGGCCAGACCAAGGGCGGTGTCGACCTGGCTGGTGCGAGCAAGATGTCCTACAAATGCTATCCTACGTTGTCTAATCTCGTCCGAAATACGCGGCATACCGTGATACAAAGACTCTAAGGACCTACGCTGAGAAAACCCGACATTCAGGACCTGTCGGAGCATCCGGGTTACCGTGCCGTCTAGCTTGGCTGCCAGTGTTGCCGTGAGTGTCCACGCCTCGGCGCCATACGTGAGCACCGTGAGGACGAGGACCTTGAAGAGCATGCGCTTGCGGTGCTCGTCCAGGCCCTTGGAGCGCCAGTAGGTGTTGAGCGAACGGAGCTTGGCCCAGGAAAGGCCGATGCGGGTGTCCACATCGTCGGCAGTGTCCGGAAGCCAACTCCCCAACAGCTTGAAGCGGTCGCGGAGTGGGACCTCCGTCCCGTCGAGCAGGCGCGGCAGCGGTGGGCGACTGGAGGCCCCAATCACCATCGCCTCAGTTTTGACACTAATCTCCAACCCCACCGCCCTCGCCTCCAGGCCCAGACAGTCCAGCCAGGTCTGAATGTGCTCGGGGCGCGCGATGAGGGTGGTGTCGTCCGCATAAATCAGGTCAGCCAGGCGGTAACCCGTGCTAACCCCGCCGTGCCCACGCTCGTTAAGGATGTCCAAGCCTGGCTCGAACCCCTTAAGAGCAGTAAAGCGCGCACGTGCCTGGCGCATGACGTGGTCCACGACAATAATGAACAGGTATGGAGACAGGACACAACCTTGCCACACCCCGTGGTGAAGGGGGAATGGTGGGGTGGTGCCTTCCGCAGTCCGCACTACTGCCTGTGAGCCCTCATACAGTCGGCGAATGGCAGCAATAAACGCTGGTGGCACGCGGTCCAGAGCTAGGATGGCCCAAAGAGCCTCCCAGAGGACCGTGTCAAAGGCCTTGATATAGTCAACAAAAATGAGGACCAGCGGCAAACTGTCAGGGGGAAGGCGACGCACCTCCTCCATCAACCGGCGCGCGACAAACACAGCCATGACAGTGTTACGACCACTACGGAAACCCATCTGAGACTCACCCAGGTGTGGGTCCAGCGCGGCGCGGAGCCTGTGCAGCATCATGCGCATGAAGACCTTCAGCGCGGCGCTCTGGAGGCAGACACCCCGGTAGTTACCGGGGTCAGCAGCAGAGCCCTTCTTGTACAGCATGACGCGGATGGCCGTCTGCCACTCAGCAGGCGGAGGCTCGTCAGAGAGCAGGACACGGTTGCAGAACGCCAGCAGAAGATCCCTAACCGCCAGATCAGGGGTCTTCAGCAGCTCAGCAGAAAGGTGGTCGGCACCGACCGCCGCATCGTACCGCAGGCGAGCAAGGGCGCCGTCCAATTCCTCCAAAGTGAAGGGGTGGACGACGTCGTTGGTGGCAAGGCAGCCCTCCTTCAAGGCGGGGACTTGGTAGTCCGCGGCCGAGGAGGGGGGCGCTGGCGGCGGCGGGGGTCCGGCGACCCCGAGGCGGGCGGCCGTCTCGGGGTGAAGCGGCGGGGGGGGGCGCGAGCCCCACCGGTCAAGGAAACATTGTGGGCCAACCAGCGGTCAAGGCTTACCGGCGCCGTGCCGTCCCCCGTGTGCTCCACCGGGGTGCGCTGCCGCCGGCCGCCGAGCCGGTCGAGGTGGTACCACATGTCCTTGCCCTGGTTGCGAGCCTGGCAGGCCTTGGCATCCGCGATGCACTGGGCCGCCTCCGCGTCCTGAGCGTGCTCGTAGGCCTCCACAAGGGCGGCCTTGAGCAATGGTTTCTGCAGCGGGTCCCGGTTACGCTTGAGGCGGTGCCGGGCGGCCAAGACCTTGGGGTCCTGGCGGTAGAGCGGGCCGGGGCGGCGGCGGGGCATGACCGGCAGGTGCCGGGCCGCCAGCAACGGGGCACGGGCCGCAAAGCCCGCAAAAATGGCTGCGTTGGGGGCACCATTGTCCAGCTCGTCGACGTCCGCCCGGGCGTCCAGTGCCGACAGGTACTTCCGTCGGCACCAGTTCCGCTCGTGCTCGGCGTCCGTCCAGTCCTCAGGATCTCCCTTGACCGGACGTAGAGCAGACCAGTCAGGGCGGACCACTGGGGCGCGGCGCGCGGGGACGTGGAACCGGAGCCGAAGGGTCGCGCGCACCAACCGGTGGTCAGAGCACACCGTGGGCGTGTCAAACACTCGGGTGTCCAGAACCGAGGTACACCTGGGCTGCCGTACCACCACGTAGTCCAGACAGGCCTGACGGCCGTTAGGGCCACGAAAAGTGACCAAGTCCTGGGAGGGACGTTGGAAGTGGCAGTTGACAGCAACCATCCCGCTATCCCGCAAAAAGGCAGAAAACAGGGGGGTGTTGTCATTAGCAGCAGTGTCAGCAGGCGCAAAGCGACTGCCAGCAGTACCCACGGGGAGCGTGGCATTGGCGTCTAGCAGCATAACCAAAAAGTGGCGGGCCGGGGTGGCCCCCTCAAGGCTATGCAAGTCCTCGAAGAACTTCTGGCGTTCCAACGCAGGTAGACCACTATGGGGTGCGTAGCCCACCCCCACCGTGAGGTGGTGTTTAGACCGCCCCTCGACGGAGGTGAAGTGTGCTACCATAAGGCGTGGCGTTAGAAACTTAAGCGTGCTGAGGCTAGCAACTGCCAGCGGCGAACACAAAAGACCAACACCACCTTGGCCAGACGTACCGCTGCCAGCAAAGTAAAACCTCCAGCCACCCGCCAAGCGAGCAGTGCTCACCATGCCAAGTGGCACCGTGCGGCGGTGTTCCTGGACGCCTAATATAGATACACGATGCTCAATGCAGAATGCGACTAGCTCCTCTACCCGGCAGCTATGGTCGTCATCTAGCAGTGTGCGGGTGTTAAAAGTGGCAAGGGCCAAGGATGCCTGCTGGCCCACCAGGGGAGGACGACGATGGATGATGGGGGTGGATGCGGCGGGGGGTGGGGGTGAAACGGAGGGGGGAAGTGAAGCGGTAGAAATAGTGCTTTTCATCGCATTTATTTTGTCCTGCAAGCGTAGGATGCGAGCCTGCCGCTTGCTCGGGGTATTCGGGGTTGGGGCTGATTGCACAACGCCGAGGCGTAGGTAATCGAGCAAACGCTGGATTTTACGAATCTGACATTTGACAGATGAGGTTGTGGCCCGAAATACCGGCACCACCATGGCTTTCACCCGACGGTTAGGTCGAGGCATGGTAGTGGAACGGGACTGTTTAGAGGCTGTCTCCGAAGCCTGTTAGCCGCGAGCCGACGAGGAAGGTTGTCTACCTACTGGTCACCACCAGGGGCAGCACGCTTCTCACCACGAGACTTCTCACTACGAGACTCTGCACCCGTGGTGTTAATCTCAACACCTTCAAAGTAGGCAACCCAGCGACCATCCGTCTTCAAACGCATCTGCACACGCTTCCCCCCTGTACGTACCCATCCCGGATGGCCACGACCTTCGCGTGATTCCAGACCTTGCTCCTTGCCGCCAGCTGTGCAGGGGTGTAGTCCTCGTCCATGCTGATGGGGCTGCCCTTGAGCAGGCGACGGGCGCCCATGACCCGTTTCTGGTCGTTCACGTGGGCCATGGTGACCAAAACCAGGCCAGCTGGGCCTGGCAGGCGAATGGCCCTTTCAATGGTCACGTGATCCTGCAGCTGCAGCAACCCCAGGAACGCGGGTCCCCGCAAGGCCTCGGTAAGTGCGCGTGCGGTGTCATGCTTGCCCCTCTCAAAATCCTTGAGAATGATATTGCGTTGGCGGAGCTGAGCCACATTCTGTGACGCGACTGCGGTGGCAGCCGACTTAGCCGCCTGGGCGACTATGGCATCCAGGTTCTTCCCCGCCGCATCCGCGAACGTGACCCGCTTGGGGGGGGAGGTGGCCATGGCCGCCTTTAATTCCAGCAATGTGGCTTGGGTGACAGCAGAGTTAGCAGCCAAAGACTTGAGCGCACCTTGCACAGACTTGAGCTCAGAGGTGAGCGCCTGCAGCTCAGTGGAGTCGGCTGCGCCGGCAGGGGTGTCGGCATCGGCCGAGGTGTCGGATGCGGCCGCGATGGTCGCCAGCGGTTTGCAGAGTTCAGGGCAGCATGTAAAGAGGCAGGAGGTGCGTAGCTGATCGTCTTCCCATTTCCGCCACTCCGCGGAGGGGTCATCCGCAACTGCGCCGGTCTTGGGGTGGCGGATGCTGTCTTCGGCTTCGTATCGAAGTTTGAGGATTTTCTGCACGTTGCCGACCGGCATGGTGAAAATGGCCGCTAGTGCCGTTAGTGCCGTTAGTGCCTAGCTATGTAAAGATCTTTTTGCTCAAAACCAGTCCCCCGACCCAACTTCCAAAATCCAGGGTCTCAAGATGGATTATGGCGCGTTGCTGGGATCGCCATGTGTCCACGCATGGTTGTCTTAATTGAATTGAATTGAATTGAATTGTAACATAACTCCGTTGGGAGTATATGTAGCACATAGCCCAGAGAAGGGGCATATGGCCTATCATACATTCTAAGCTACTTCCTGCAAGGGTGGGAATGTAAACAACACTTGCTCTAGGTGCACTAGGGCACCTGCACCACCCAGAGTTTCAGGCAACACCCAGCGAAGGGGAGCCTGTCATAGGTGGGGAAGATCATCATGGCTATACAAGAGCTAGGACATGGCTTCTCTACAGAGAGCATCTCTCTGCATGGCATAGCATGCTGGCGAAATTCTTAATGCAACATCCATGGGGGTCCCGTTATAGGCAGGGCTTGGCTAAATTCTGTAGACAACATCCATGGGGGCCATTATGGGCGCACATGCGCGTGGGCCACATGCTAGGCTAAGCCTGACTAATCTACACTACTGGTATGAATTCCCTAGTCTGGGGTGGCAGGAGGGGGCTGCCAGGGCTTGTGGTTGTCTTGTGGTTGTCTTAATAGCCACGCGGAATCCGTTCCGGGATCGCTTCAAACTGCTGGGGAGCATGCTCCCGGACACCGCCGACGATGCGGACACCCGCATCGTCCTGGCCCCAAGGACATTCCTAGAAAGCTGGGTAAACCGGCCATGAACTACATCCAGATGTTGCTGGCCGACCTAGTGGTCCCAGCTCAGTTTCAACACTGCATTCACTCCCTCGCTCCCTTCTTTGGATTGCTATGCAGAACAAGAAGAGGTGGCAGAAGATTGTCCAGGCTCACACGCCAGCCCCTGTAGGCGAGCCCCCTCCCCCCACTGAAGCTGATCGAAGGGGCGTTTTGCTGAGTAGTGGAATTAGGATTTTCTAGACTAGATAGCTTAGAGTTCTCGTGTGGAGTCTCGTGGTGAGAAGCGTGCTGCCCCTGGTGGTTCCAGTAGGTAGACAACCCCACTCGTCGGGTCGCGGCTAACAGGCTTCGGGGACAGCCTCTAAATAGTCCCCCGTTCCACTCCCATGCATCGACCTATAACAGTCGACTGAGACACATGGTGGTGCCGGTATCTCGGGCTCGAACGACAGCTCTCAGCAGCAAGATTAGCAACACCCAACGCATGCTAGACTTTCTACGCCTCCGCGTTGCGCAAGCATCCCCGAATACCCAGAGCAGGCGGCAGGCTCGCATCCTACGCCTGCAGGACAAAATAAATGCGATGAAAAGCACTATTCCATCCATTTCCCTTCCCTCCACTCCATCCCCACCCCGCCACCCCCCGCTGCATCCACCCCCATCCCCCATCGCTATTCTCCCCTGGTGGGCTAGCAGGCATCCTTGGCCCTTGCCACCTTCAACGCACGCACTATTGCTAGCAGATAGCGGCCATAGCTACCGGGTAGAGGAGCTCGTTGCCTTCTGCATAGCCCATCGTGTGTCTATTCTAGGCGTGCCTGAAGAGCATCGCCGCTCGATGCCACTTGGCATGGTGAGCACTGATCGCCTGGCGGGTGGCTGGCGGTTTCAGTACTTCGCCGGTAGTGGCACAACAGGACAAGCCGTGGTGTTGGTCTTTTGTGTTCGCCGCTGGCAGTTGCCAGCCTCAGCACGCTGTAGTTTCTAACCCCACGCCTTATGGTAGCACATTTCACCTCCGTCGAGGGGCGGTCTAAACACCACCTCACGGTAGGGGTGGGATACGCACCCCATAGTGGTCTACCTGAGTTGGAACGCCAGAAGTTCTTCGAGGACTTGCATAGCCTTGAGGGGGCCACTACCCCGTCCCGCCACTTTTTGGTTATGCTGCTCGACGCCAATGCCACGCTCCCCATGGGCACTGCTGACAGTCGCTTTGCGCCTGCTGACACGGCTGCTAACGGCAACACTTCCCTGTTTTCTGCCTTTTTGCGGGATAGCAGGATGGTTGCTGTCAACTGCCACTTCCAACGTCCCTCACAGGACTTGGTCACTTTTCGTGGCCCTAACGGCCGTCAGGCCTGTCTGGACTACGTGGTGGTACGGCAGCCCAGCCGGTGCACCTCAGTTCTGGACATGCACCCGAGTGTTTGACACGCCCACGGTGTGCTCTGACCACCGGTTGGTGCGCGCGACCATTAAGGCTCCGGTTCCACGTCCCCGAGCGCCGCGCCCTGGCAGTGGCCCGCCCTGACTGGTCTGCCCTACCGGCCCGGTCCGGGGAGATCGTGACGACTGGACGGACGCCGAGCATGCACGCGCGGAACCGGTGCCGACTGGAGTACCTGTCGGCCCTGGACGCCCGGGCGGACGTCGACGAGCTGGACAAGGGTGCTCCCAACGCCGCCATTTTTGCGGGCTTTGCGGCCCGTGCCCCCGTTGTTGGCGGCCCGGCACCTGCCGGTCATGCCCCGCCGCCGCCCCGGCCTGCTCTTCCGCCACTGGGACCCCGCGGTCTTGGCCGCCCGGCACCGCCTCAAGCGTAACCGGCGGACCCGCTGCAGAAACCGGTGCTCAAGGCCGCCCTTGTGGAGGCCTACGAGCACGCTCAGGACGCAGAGGCGGCCCAGTGCATCGCAGATGCCCATGCAAGGCCTGCCAAGCTCGCAACCAGGGCAAGGACATGTGGTACCACCTCGACCGGCTCGCGGTGGCCGGCGGCAGCGCACCCCGGTGGAGCACACGGGGGACGGCACGGCGCCGGTAAGCCTTGACCGCTGGTTCGGGCCCACAATGTTTCCTTGACAGGTGGGGCTCGCGCCCCCCCCCCCGCCGCTTCACGGGTGGCCGTCTCGGGGTCGCCGGACCCCCGCCGCCGCCGGCGCCCCCCTCCTCGGCCGCGGCCCTACCAAGTCCCCGCCTTGCAGGTCGAGGGCTGCCCTTGCCACCAACGACGTCGTCCACCCCTTCACTTTGAAGGAATTGGACGGCGCCCTTGCTCGCCTGCGGTACGACGCGGCGGTCGGTGCCGACCACCTTTGGGCTGAGCTGCTGAAGACCCCTGCCCCGGCGGTGAGGGACTGCTTCTGCTGGCGTTCTGCAACCGTGTCCTGCTCTCTGACGAGCCTCCGCCTGCTGAGTGGCAGACGGCCATCCGTGTCATGCTGTACAAGAAGGGCTCTGCTGCTGGCCCCGGTAACTACCGGGGTGTCTGCCTCCAGAGCGCCGCGCTGGAGGTCTTCATGCGCATGATGCTGCACAGGCTCCGCGCCGCGCTGGATCCACACCTGCCGGTGAGTCTCAGATGGGTTTCCGTCGTGACCAGTCGTAACACTGTCATGACTGTGTTTGTCGCGCGCCAGTTGATGGAGTCCTGAGGTGCGTCGCCTTTGCCCTGACAGTTTGCCGCTGGTCTTCATTTTGTTGACTATATCAAGGCCTTTGACACGGTCAGGCTGGGAGGCTCTTTGGGCCATCCTAGCTCTGGATCGGGTGCCACCAGCATTTATTGCTGCCATTCGTGGACTGTATGAGGGCTCACAGGCAGTACTTAGTGCGGACTGCGGAAGGCACCACCCCACCATTCCCCCTTCACCACGGGGTGTGGCAAGGTTGTGTCCTGTCCCCATACCTGTTCATTATTGTCGTGGATCACGTCATGCGCGGGGCACGTGCGCGCTTTACTGCGGGTTCGAGCCCGGCTTAGACATCCTTAACGAGCGCGAGCACGGCGGGGTTAAACCTGGCTACCGCCTGGCCGACCTGATTTATGCGCGGATGACACCACCCTCATCGCGCGCCCCGAGCACATTCAGACCTGGCTGGACTGTCTGGGCCTGGAGGCGAGGGCGGTGGGGTTGGAGATTAGTGTCAAAACTGAGGCCACTGATGGTGATTGGGGCCTCCAGTACACCGCCGCTGCCGCGCCTGCTCAACGGGACGGAGGTCCCGTTCCGCGATCGCTTCAAACTGTTGGGGAGTTGGCTCCCTGACACCGCCAACCATGTGGACCTCCGCATCGGCCTGGCCTGGGCTAGGCCCCGTTCACTCAACACCTACTGGCGCTCCAAGGGCCTGAGCGAGCACCGCAAGCGCATGCTCTTCAAGGTCCTCGTCCTCACGGTGCTCACGTATGGCGTGGAGGCGTGGACCGGCTCACGGAAACACTGGCAGCTAAGCTAGACGGCACAGTTTACAGGATGCTCCGACAGGTCCTGAACGTAGGGTTTTCCAAGCGCCCGTCATTAGAGTCTTTGTATCAGGGCATGCCTCGTATTTCGGACGAGATTAGACAGCGTAGGATAGCATTTGTAGGACACCTTGCTCGCACCAGCCAGGTCGACACCGCCCTTGGTCTGGCAGGTCCCCAGTGGCCGCTTGACCAGCCAGGGCGGCATATTCTGACCTGGCCTGGCCCCAGGGCATTCCCAAAAGGGTAGGGGAACATGTCATGAACTACATTGCAGATGTTGCTGGACGACCTAGTGGTCCCAGCCCAGTTTGAACACCGCATCCACTCTCTCTCACTTCTTTGGACTGCCATGCAGAACAAGACGCGGTGGCAGAAGATTGTCAAGGCTCACACGCCAGCCCCCGTGTGGGCAATCCACCTCCCCCCAAGAGGCGGCGGCGTTTTGATGACTAGGGTAGTTAGGATTTTTCTAGACTAGATAGCTTAGAGTTAGGTTAGTTCGATTACGCGGCTCCTTCCACTCCACCCATCCATCAAGGAATATGTGCTACATGATCTCCCAACGGAGGCATGTTATAATTTATAATTTAATTTGATAGCTTAGAGTTAGCTTAGTTCGAATACGGGGCGTCCCCAACATCTACTGCTCCAATTTTGGTACTTTTGAAATTCCATGCCTGGAGCGCAAAGTTTGCAATATATGTGCCGTTTGTAGCTCTAGCTCTATAATAACCTGACCAACCCCGCATTCCTCAAAGTACTTAGCACTTGTTGCCTATTCTCATTATGCGAATCACATGATTAGGATGTGCTTCATGATTGCTATTGCTCGAGATTCAATTAAGAATGATTGACATCAATAAATGATGAACCAAATAAACCAAATTAGGCCACTTGACAAGTTCATGATCCATTTAAATTGTACAATTAAGCGATTAATTAATTCATAAATCATACATTACATGGGATACCCCCGTCGACGAGCTAGTGGTACGTACAATGAAACATTTGAGTTTGTAACATGTCTCCATGGATATATACATGTATGCTGGACCTCGCGCATCTCAGCCCTCTAAGAAATGTTATTTGAACTCAGGTCTAGATCTAAATATATACATGATCTGGATAATATTATACACTTCCTTAAAAGAGCATGAATCGAGCTTTACAATTCAGGACAAGGAACTCGTTTGCAAATCACGGCTGAAAGGCAAGTGCTCACAACGAAGCACGTGCTCTCAAGGCTGTCCACCTCGTCCAACCAAGCCCGGGCGAGCTGGCCTACTCAACAGGTCTCTTCTTGGCCAAGTTCGTGAGCCGTTTCTCGACGTCTGTCGGAATGGTCAAGATGGCCTGGCGATTGTTAGCTGGGTTGACAACAATGGTGTGTTCGAACCCCGCGTCCATGCACAGGTAGCAATTGACCAAGTTTGGCTGTTCAGCTTGCGCATCGGCGTCCATTTTGAACATCGTCGCCATACCCGGAAATCTGTCCCAGTAGCGCACCCCCACCACCCATTGTCCCTTACGGAACAACTCCCTATCGACCTTGCCGTTTCTGTCGGCCACTCGCCTCACGAAAGTAGCGGCCACCTGATAAGGCTCCTGCAAGACTTCCGCTAGCCAATATGGATGATCTGGATCGTGGGACTCATCACCAGAGTAGGACTCGACGGCAAAAATGTCTCGCAGCTTCAGTCTCCTTCCCATCATCGTCCTCTCTGCCTGTAGTCTGTTCAGTCGCGTCCCTGCGTGCCCCCCTTGTCCGTTTGGGTTCCTTTGCACTGGCTCCCCCAGTTTGTGGAGCTTCATCCGAGCACCTCCCACATTCCAGCCGTCCATGTCGGTCCACTCCTTTCGACAATCCCACCACCTTTCCTCGGCGCACGCACCGCCACAATAGCAGGAATACTGGCGCAGCATTAAGCGCGTCACATTCGACTTGTCCATGCGCCACCAGTGCGCCTTCTTCACTCCTTTGATTTCGCCGCGCCCTGGGCTGTAAGGAAGCACCTGCGCGTCGAAGACAAGATTTGCACAAGGGAAAGTTGAAGTTACGAGACCATCGAGCTAGTTGTGTTTTATTAAGCACTCCTGATCGCCAGGACTCCAAGAACGCCCTAGAAACGACGGCCGGCGTAACTATTCCCTGAACGAGGACTGTACACTTAATTACCTCGGGGAACTCGAAGAAGTTACGCCTGGTCGTTGTGGTCCCGCCCACCGCCCCCGACGCCAGATTCTCCACCAACTGGGCGGCCGTCTGTTTGTCCTGGTTCTCTTCCCTGATGTGCCACCTCCTCAACATGCACTTCACAGTCCCACCAGCTCCATCCACCTCCCCCTTTCCGTGCTGCTCCCCAAAGTAATTCCACTCAAATGACTCCAGGTGCGGATCCTCCGTCAGCAGCCGGGCCACTTCCGCGATCACATTCCTTGACTTGAACTGCATGGAGCAATTGTCCGACCACCCAATGAAGCGCTTCACCTCTACCCCTTCTGACCGTAGTGTCGCCAGGATTTTGAGGATAGCAAAACGGAGGGCCCGCCCGTCCCTTTTCATTCCGCCCTGTCCGATGAAGTGAAACTCCCTTCTCACGACCTTTCCCGACGCTGGATCCAAGTAGCGCACGATCCAGGGCATAAGGACGAATGTGACTGGATGCCAATACTGTGCTTGGAGATTGTGATAGGTGTAAGACTGGTAGTTCTCGGCGTAATCTGTGTGGCATACAAGGTCCCCCACCCGCATCCTTGAGAGACATTCCTTGGAGGCGTCCGCTTGCCACCACGCGTTGAAGCAATGCTGGATGAAGTCCGGCCACTTGTCCACAATTGCCTCCTTTAGCTCCGTTGGTGTGGACTTGACGTCGACTTGCGTCAATCGCTGCCCACCAGCCTTTGCGATCTCGTCACAGTCGTCCTGCATATGCGCAGTGTGCACATACAGAAAAGACATCAACTTCGACCCACCAATGACCTGTAGAAAGAAAAAAGACAGGACCTCAGGAAAAATTGAAAAAGAAACGCCTTGGGGCGCAACCACTCCACTAAAAATTACCTCTGGCCCAAGAACTTCAGGAAACATTGCAAAAGAAACGCCTTGGGGCGCAACCACTCCACTAAAAATTACCTCTGGCCCAAGAACCGCACCCGGCGGCACATCCTGCATCTCGTATCTGGTCCATGAAATCAGGTGGTTGGAAGCCTCCTCCCGTTCGCATAACATGAAGTTCCGAATTCCACACTTGGGAGCCAGGCAAGTGCCCAACACACAAGCCTTACGCCGGATCGAGCAAACCCCCAACTCCTCGCCCAGGTCATGATCGGGCACCCCTTCCTCGTCGTCCAGCACCCTCCCATGCATGGGCAGATCCTCAAGTTCGCCCTGAAAAGGCTGAACCTGCGGCCGCGACGACCCCACAGACGACCTCGAACCTCCCCCCTCCCTCATCCCCTCCACCTCACAAGTAAACTTGTTCACCCACTCTGTCGTGTGAGTGGCTTTGAAAATGGAACATGTGGGCACGGACGACCCCACGTCGAGCTGGCTACCATGATCGCACGCGTGGCATTCAGGTCCGCACTCGCATCTGGCATGAAAAGTTGCACGAAATTTGGCCAACCCCCCAACCATGGACTGCATGGTAGTGTGGTGCTGGCATGCGCACAAGTTCCGCATTTTCCACCGCCCCTTGACGCATGCGGGCATATGCTTGCAAAAAGTAGTGTATCCCACATGAACTGTGCTCTTCTGATTCGTGCGTAGCATTGACATCCCTGCCTCCGTCTCCAAAATCACCTGATTTCCCCCCCTCACACCCTCCTCTCCCTCCCCCCCCCCCCCTCCCTACTGTCCATCCGCCGCGGTGGCTTCAACTCCGGATGGCGGGAAATGAACACTTCGTAAATCTTCGACTTGGAGACAGTATAGTAGCGCGCACCCTCCGAAAACGCTAGTGTATGTTTGTAATCCTTTCTGGTCCATTCACAATGAACATCCTTCATGTTCGGAGACGCCCGCGTCAAGTTATCATCCCTCCAGCACGCTTGTATCAGGGCAATGACTTCCGTCGGAAGCTCGTCTTTCCTCCTCCTCCTCTCTGGCGCACTCATCAAAAGGTCGTCCTCCCCTTCTTCCATTCCATCCCTGTGACCCCGAACAGTTGCGACAAAGCGCCTGTCAATCCCGAACGCGCGCTCCACAATCCTGTCCGGGACGCCCTCCATTGCCTTCGTAACAAGTCCACACAAGGCCCACCTAAGCCCACGATCCTTCTCAGATGTTCCCAAGTCGCCAAAAGCCTTCTTGATGTTATCCCGAAGAGATTCCGCCCAATTTTCAGGAAGCCCGCCGTCACAGTTCTTCCT
Organism: Mesostigma viride; assembly: GCA_009746045.1. Classification (NCBI taxonomy): domain Eukaryota; kingdom Viridiplantae; phylum Streptophyta; class Mesostigmatophyceae; order Mesostigmatales; family Mesostigmataceae; genus Mesostigma; species Mesostigma viride. Next base: position 4,417,327 of record RPFO01000276.1, read on the forward strand.
CTTCTTAATGCCGTTGCTCTCCGCCACCATGGCATTTAGTCTTGAAGCTGCGCAAGACAGAACCTCCGCGCTCATCTCTGGCGTCCTGTGGTTGTTTGCTTTCACGCGTTCCGCCATGATAGGAAAGATGTCATTGGCAATTTTGTACCCCTTGTTCTCGATGTACTTGTCGCTCCAGAGACCGCGAAGTGCAGGCTCCCGGTCGTCATTGGACAAGGGACGCGAACCGTCGGAAACGGCCCCCCGCCCCGATCGCGCCATCAGACTTTGGTCAGACGGCAGCTGATTTTTTTCGCCTCTTAATCCCGCGGCACCGAAAGCCCTGAGGATGAGTAATGATAAATAATCACCATTAAAGACACGACGAAAACGATGGGCATCAAACAAGAACGACAAGCGTCATTAATAACGCCGGCCGGCGCAACTGGATACATGTAAACCATACAAAAGTGATTTTATGAAACACATACAGTTTGTCATTAATAACGACGGCCGGCGTAACTCGGGCGCAATTAAAAACCATTAAGAAGCAACTCAGGATATGCAGGCAGAAATCCTTCAGGTGTAAAAAAGATGTACAAACACACTTTTGGTAATGGGGCCTGATTGCGCAACTGCAAGATACCATTGGAAACGCCGGCCGGCGCAACTGGATGCATGTACATAAACCATACAAAAGTGATTTGCACAAAACCCCTACAATTTGTCATGAGTAACGACGGCCGGCGTAACTCGGTTGCATTTGAAAACCACAAAGAAGCAACTCAGGTAGTGAAGGCGGAAATCCCAGAGGTGATAAAATGTTTACCAACACAAAATGTTGATAAGCGTGCAAGCTTTTGCAAGTGCGCGCAAGATACCATTGGAAACGCCGGCCGGCGCAACTGGAACACCAAAACAAAAAACTTGATTTGCACGAAACCCATTCAGTTCGTCATGGATAACGACGGCCGGCGCAACTTCATGGCACTCACCACTTTCACCAAATGCCATGTCGCCATTATATTGAGGAAAGCGAAGTATGCCCACTTGAAGCTGTGGTCTGCAGAACATTGACACAAAATATGCATGGTATTTCAAGCAATGAATGCTATGTGTCAGGCATCAATGTCTTTATTGTATCCAAATGTGGTTAGGACGGAGGTTTACATTGGTTGCTATTTTAAGACAATGGCGTATAACCAAACATTGCACACACTCAAGAGTGTACTTATGCTGAACTGGAAAGGAACATTAAACCCCAATAAGGTAGATATTTTTCTTTTACATTTTAATTTTTTATATACTACTTTATATAATATTATATTATATTATATTATATTATGCTATATTATGTTATATGAAATAACATTAAAATTAACATAAAATTAAAATTATATATTAATTATAGTATATTATATAATTTATATTATATATTATATTCACGATGCTCTGTGTATTAATGACATATCAGACACACCTACATCACATCGCCTTGATGTTTCCGTTGTATGGGTCCGGTCGGGCGTTGGTAGCTGGTCGACAACAATTCTACATTTCCTAAAAAAAAATGCGACCGTGCCTACATTCGAAGGCGCGCTGTGGCTGACCTGAACTATCGGTGAACACCTCGGCGTCACTTGACCGGCCTAGGTTGACATTTCGGCAGAGTAACGCTGCTTAAAGGATCCTTGCGTAGTTCGCGCGATTTGGCTCTTTATATATGTTTTTGGAGACGACGAGCAAGCATCCGATTGGTCAGCCAATTCCTGTCCAGTCCTCGGACAGTGTCCAATCCGGTGCTTGGGATCCAGAAAACGTGCTCGAGCCTGGCCACTCTGTCGCGGGCGCCGCGCTAGTGGCGTCGCGCCCAAACCTGACCAGGCCATAGGAAAGGGCGGGGGCGAATGCAAGAATTATTGTTATATCCTGACCTGTCCTGGGGAAGGTCCGGGGCGAATGCAAGAATTAATATACCTGCGTATGCAACCAACACGGCCGATCCACATACATAATCCGACTGAGCTGGACGGTACGGACCAAATTTCGGTGCAAATTGAGGCCCAAAAGCTATGTCGGCATGGTGCGCGCACCCCTTGCGGTAGGGGCCATGGCGACTGCCTTTAGACGAAACGTGACAAATCTGGCACGCGGAAAGCAGAAATGCTCGATTGTTGGAGAAAATTAGTTACTGATTCTAATTTATGGCGGGATGGTTGCGATCTATAATGTCGCGGGCTTTTTTTCTTTGCCATCGGCAGGGGGGGTCCGGCCTGAATTTCTGTCGGGATGAATAAAGTATATTGGATGCCTGCCGGGTTGATTGTCGATTGTTGCCAGTTTTGATGGTCGTAAGGAAAGCTAGTTTAATGATGTTTCTAAAGCCGTAAAAATTCCCGCTGCTATCTTTACCTTTCCCGTCATTTTGCGGTAAGATAACATTAGCCCTGCGCGATGCGTACTGCCCAACCACTCCATGAAAGGGTGGACTTTCTTGTGCGCCTGGGCACGAATAAATGCCCGTTATGGTACGTTCTTGTGTTAAACGTCTTAAGCTTGCGTTTTCCTGCTTTCTTACCTCGTTGAGCGTAAGCTTTTTGCCTTCTTTCCGGCCAGATGCAGCCAGAAAGTTGCGGGTCCTGGCGCTGCATCGCTGGATTCCTGGGTGTCTTTTAGCTAGTTAATCGTCTGTGACGTGGCTGGCTTTCTGCAGCGCGTGGCCCGCAACCTGTCGGGAAGGTGTAATGCTTTTATTTCCATGCTTCTCTGAAATTTCTTTTGCTTTATAGACAGTTGTGTTCGAGGAAATTCACGCGGTCTTCCTAAGCAGCGGCATCATTTTCCCCAGACACTGACGAGCTGGCACCTGTCTCCTAAAGAGAGCGGCTCGTGCTTGTTAGAAAGGAGGCAGTGTGCATTTTGCGGGACACAATGCTTTGGTGGCACATGCGTCAGGTAGGCTGTTCCAATGGTCTCTTCACCTTTCCCACTGAGTAAATGTTAGCATTTGTCATGCTAACCAGAGCAGCTAGCCACAGGTTGGCTGGATAAAAAGTCAGCTTATTTTCTCTTTATATACTGCGTGTGTGGTCCTCCACGTGTCCGGCTTGTTGGGCATTTTGGAAGAGGGTTTATAATGTGTTGTTGGGTGGAACAACTTGGTTGTTGGCACAAAATCACACATTATTAGCCTGAGATAGGCATGACATATGCTGCTCAGGCGTGTCGTCCTACCAGCCTTGTTGTTAAGGGTAGACTCACAAGGCTGGCTGTGCCGATGGAGGGGTGGGGCGTGCTAGCCCCCCCCACACCCACGCATGCATGCTAGCCCACCCCCACACCCACGCATGCATGCTAGCCCCGGCCCCGGCCCCCCCACACCCACGCATGCATGCTAGCCCCCCCCACACCCACGCATGCATGCTAGCCCACACTCACACCCACGCATGCATGCTAGCCCACCCCCACACCCACGCATGCATGCTAGCCCCCCCACACACCCACGCATGCATGCCAGCCCCCCCACACACCCACGCATGCATGACCGCCCCCCCCACACCCACGCATGCATGCTAGCCCACCCCCACACCCACGCATGCATGCTAGCCCCCCCACACACCCACGCATGGATGCCAGCCCCCACACACACCCACGCATGCATGACAGCCCCCCCACACACCCACGCATGCATGCTAGCCCCCCACACACACCCACGCATGCATGCCAGCCCCCATACACACCCACGCATGCATGCCAGCCCCCCCCCACACTTACGCATGCATGCTAGCCCCCCACACACACCCACGCATGCATGCCAGCCCCCCCCACACCCACGCATGCATGCCAGCCCCCCCCCACACTTACGCATGCATGCTAGCCCCCCACACACACCCACGCATGCATGCCAGCCCCCCCCACACCCACGCATGCAGGCTAGCCCAACCCCACACCCACGCATGCATGCCAGCCCACCCCCACACCCACACGTGCATGCCAGCCCACCCCCACACCCACGCATGCATGCCAGCCCACCCCCACACCCACGCGTGCATGCCAGCCCACCCCTAGCTTGAGCGTGCTTGTAAAGTTTTTGCATGGTTTATTAAAATGAGTGGAATATGTATTTATTGCATTAAATGTTAATTTTATTGATCATGAATGAAAATGGTCAACATTGCCGAAGTGCCCCTAAATTGCTCAATATTGTGTGCTCAAGAATTCAATGAGGATTGTCATCATGGAAACCCGCACAAATTCACGATTCCGGGCATGCATGTGAAAGTATCAAGAACAATTTTCAATTAAGAATGGTATCTCATTGTTCCATGAATCAATATGACTCCATGTACGTAGACAAGCCATGATGACCCCATGGGAGCCTGAATCCTCATCATTAAATACATAAATGCCACCCATGTACGTAGACGGGCCATGATGACACCAATGGAGCCTGAATCCTCATCATTAATTACATAAATGCCAACCATGTACATACACGGGCAATGATGACACCATGGGAGCCTGAATCCTCATCATTAATTACATAAATGCCAACCATGTACGTAGGCCAGCCATGATGACACTGTGGGAGCCTGAATCCTCATCATTAATTTCATACATGCCAACAACACGTAGACGGGCCATAATGACACCACGGGAGCCTGAATCCTGATCATTTTTTTTTCTTTGACATCCATGTACGTAGGCCAGCCATGATGACACCATGGGAGCCTGAATCCTCATCATTTTTTTTCTGAGACATCCATGTACGTAGGCCAGCCATGATGACACCATGGGAGCCTGAATCCTCATCATTTTTTTTCTGAGACATCCATGTACGTAGGCCAGCCATGATGACACCATGGGAGCCTGAATCCTCATCATTAAATACATACATGCCATCCATGTACGTAGACAGGCCATGACATCTGACACCATGGGAGCCTGAATCCTCATCATTTACTATTCCTTGACATCCATGTACGTAGACGGGCCATGATGACACCATGGGAGCCTGAATCCTCTTCATTTTTTTTTCTTTGACATCCATGTACATACGTAGGCCAGCCATGATGACACCAATGGAGCCTGAATCCTCATCATTAATTACATACATAAATGCCATGATCATCAATGACCCCATGGGAGCCTGAATCCTCATCATTAAATACATAAATGCCACGGTCCATGTACGTAGACGGGCCATGATGACACCAATGGAGCCTGAATCCTCATCATTAATTACATAAATGCCAACCATGTACATACACGGGCAATGATGACACCATGGGAGCCTGAATCCTCATCATTAATTACATAAATGCCAACCATGTACGTAGGCCAGCCATGATGACACTATGGGAGCCTGAATCCTCATCATTCATTTCATACATGCCAACAACACGTAGACGGGCCATAATGACACCACGGGAGCCTGAATCCTCATCATTTTTTTTTCTTTGACATCCATGTACGTAGGCCAGCCATGATGACACCATGGGAGCCTGAATCCTCATCATTTTTTTTCTGAGACATCCATGTACGTAGGCCAGCCATGATGACACCATGGGAGCCTGAATCCTCATCATTAAATACATACATGCCATCCATGTACGTAGACAGGCCATGATGACACCATGGGAGCCTGAATCCTCATCATTTACTATTCCTTGACATCCATGTACGTAGACGGGCCATGATGACACCATGGGAGCCTGAATCCTCATCATTTTTTTTTCTTTGACATCCATGTACATACGTAGGCCAGCCATGATGACACCAATGGAGCCTGAATTCTCATCATTAATTACATACATGCCATCCATGTACGTAGACAGGCCATGACATCTGACACCATGGGAGCCTGAATCCTCATCATTTACTATTCCTTGACATCCATGTACGTAGACGGGCCATGATGACACCATGGGAGCCTGAATCCTCATCATTTTTTTTTCTTTGACATCCATGTACATACGTAGGCCAGCCATGATGACACCAATGGAGCCTGAATCCTCATCATTAATTACATACATAAATGCCAACCATGTACATACACGGGCAATGATGACACCAATGGAGCCTGAATCCTCATCATTAATTACATAAATGGCAACCATGTACATACACGGGCAATGATGACACCATGGGAGCCTGAATCCTCATCATTTTTTTTTCTTTGACATCCATGTACATACGTAGGCCAGCCATGATGACACCAATGGAGCCTGAATCCTCATCATTAATTACATACATGCCATCCATGTACGTAGACAAGCCATGATGACCCCATGGGAGCCTGAATCCTCATCATTAATTACATACATGCCATCCATGTACGTAGACAGGCCATGATGACACCATGGGAGCCTGAATCCTCATCATTTACTATTCCTTGACATCCATGTACGTAGGCCAGCCATGGAGACACCATGGGAGCCTGAATCCTCCTCATTAATTACATAAATGCCAACCATGTACGTAGACAAGCCATGATGACCCCATGGGAGCCTGAATCCTCATCATTAATTACATAAATGCCATCCATGTACGTAGACGGGCCATGATGACACCATGGGAGCCTGAATCCTCATCATTTACTATTCCTTGACATCCATGTACGTAGGCCAGCCATGGAGACACCATGGGAGCCTGAATCCTCCTCATTAATTACATAAATGCCAACCATGTACGTAGACAAGCCATGATGACCCCATGGGAGCCTGAATCCTCATCATTAATTACATAAATGCCATCCATGTAAGTAGACGGGCCATGATGACACCATGGGAGCCTGAATCCTCCTCATTAATTACATAAATGCCAACCATGTACGTAGACAAGCCATGATGACACCATGGGAGCCTGAATCCTCATCATTAATTACATAAATGCCATCCATGTACGTAGACGGGCCATGATGACACCATGGGAGCCTGAATCCTCATCATTAATTACATAAATGCCAACCATGTACGTAGGCCAGCCATGGAGACACCATGGGAGCCTGAATCCTCATCATTAATTACATACATGCCAACAATGTAGGTAGACAAGCCATGATGACACCATGGGAGCCTGAATCCTCATCATTTATTTTATGAGACATCCATGTACGTAGGCCAGCCATGATGACACCATGGGAGCCTGAATCCTCATCATTTCTTTTTCTTTGACATCCATGTACGTAGGCCAGCCATGATGACACCATGGGAGCCTGAATCCTCCTCATTAATTACATACATGCCATCCATGTACGTACACGGGCCATGATGACACCATGGGAGCCTGAATCCTCATCATTTACTATTCCTTGACATCCATGTACGTAGGCCAGCCATGGAGACACCATGGGAGCCTGAATCCTCATCATTAATTACATAAATGCCAACCATGTACGTAGACAAGCCATGATGACACCATGGGAGCCTGAATCCTCCTCATTAATTACATAAATGCCAACCATGTACGTAGACAAGCCATGATGACACCATGGGAGCCTGAATCCTCATCATTAATTACATACATGCCATCCATGTACGTAGACAGCCATGATGACACCATGGGAGCCTGAATCCTCATCATTTACTATTCCTTGACATCCATGTACGTAGGCCAGCCATGGAGACACCATGGGAGCCTGAATCCTCCTCATTAATTACATAAATGCCAACCATGTACGTAGACAAGCCATGATGACCCCATGGGAGCCTGAATCCTCATCATTAATTACATAAATGCCATCCATGTACGTAGACGGGCCATGATGACACCATGGGAGCCTGAATCCTTATCATTTACTATTCCTTGACATCCATGTACGTAGGCCAGCCATGGAGACACCATGGGAGCCTGAATCCTCATCATTAATTACATAAATGCCAACCATGTACGTAGACAAGCCATGATGACACCATGGGAGCCTGAATCCTCCTCATTAATTACATAAATGCCAACCATGTACGTAGACAAGCCATGATGACACCATGGGAGCCTGAATCCTCATCATTAATTACATACATGCCATCCATGTACGTAGACAGGCCATGATGACACCATGGGAGCCTGAATCCTCATCATTTACTATTCCTTGACATCCATGTACGTAGGCCAGCCATGGAGACACCATGGGAGCCTGAATCCTCCTCATTAATTACATAAATGCCAACCATGTACGTAGACAAGCCATGATGACACCATGGGAGCCTGAATCCTCATCATTTACTATTCCTTGACATCCATGTACGTAGGCCAGCCATGATGACACCAATGGAGCCTGAATCCTCCTCGTTAATTACATAAATGCCAACCATGTACGTAGACAAGCCATGATGACCCCATGGGAGCCTGAATCCTCATCATTTACTATTCCTTGACATCCATGTACGTAGACGGGCCATGATGACACCATGTGTCAGGATTTTAGATAATCCTGGTTGTGCCCGTTTGCTAGCCCATGTAATGTTGTGGCCAACTTTCTGTAAACGGGGAATAATTAGGAATGCGTCCTTAATAATCGCTTCCGCCCACCGTATTTCTGGCCAAGATTGTGAGGGCTAGGTAGTGCTTGCCGTGTCCTTTACGGCGCTAGTTTTCTTATTGAAAACAGTTGAGTGAGTATACAAGTTAATCCTGTACCTCGACACTATATACGCATATCATTTATGGACATGCTAGTGGTTGCATGAATTTCTATAGTGAACTATTGTACGTTTCTGGCGCTGCCTAGGAGGCGCTGTGGCCTAGTCCCCGCATGCCATAACGTCGTGCCAACTAATGTTGGTCACCGTCACTTGTGGTGAAAAGTTTGCTCAATTTCGTACCGTCAGATTTGTAATGGATCAACGGTAGTAAACAGTGTAGCCGCCACTGAAGGACTTTGTCCCTTCCACATAATAAGTGACTCATGGTACACGAGAAATCTACCTTGTTGGTCCCCATGTGTATGGGTAAGCCCTAGTTGGGTATGGCTGCCTTGTTGGTAGCCTAAAGCCATGCTCTTGTTGAGTATGCAACAGTCTCTTGTTGAGATTGTGTAGTGGCATTGTTTGCCCAAGCCCATCCTTGTTGGATGGGATTGACCTCTAGTTGAGGCCTACCTCCTTGTTGGAGACCAACCCCAAAGTAATATATTTAATCAACCAAGCAATATTTTGTGGCTGTCATCACATTGGGTAACAAGGGTCAAAAAGATCTTTCCTCCTCCTCCGTAATTTAACATGGTATCGGTATGGGAGTGACCCATGAACCCATTTCTTGAGCCGTAAACCGTTTTTCCAAAAGCCGCACTTTCCTGATCCCGTTTTTGAGCGGTCGGCCTGCAGCCAGGTACCCAACTTTGAGCGTGCAGATCTTTTGACTGGGACATTATTTTTCACCGCTCTTAGATGCGTTGGAAGCGTCACATCGTCCTCGTTTCAACGCCGCCAAGAACGCTGCCATCGGCATCCTGGTGCAAAAGTTACTCAAGTTCGCGCCGACCTACGTGGCCAGCTTGTCAGTGCGCATATCTTTTTAACGACTCATCTGTTTAAGACCGTTGAGGTGTCGTTGAAAAGGGCATTCTGTGGCGGTTCTATCAAGCCATAACGCGCCCCAAGCTGTTTAGTACTACGGCAACTACGTTCATTCCTGTTCGGACCAGCGGATTTCCGGAATTTCTCATCTTTCTCGTCAACAGCACATCCGTTTGGACCGTGCTAGGCGTCCATCGACGCGGAATTTTATGCTCGTTTCAACAAGCTATCATACGTCGTCATCGGTTTGATACAACGCCAACAACACTCATTTCCGTGGCGCCAGCTGACGGACCTTTGCCGACATGCAACTTTTACGTGGCTCCTCTTTTTGAGCCATTTGTGACGTCCTCGGATTCGTCTCTTTCTTCCGGTTTTAACAAGCCATCACACGTTTCAGTTCCTCAAGCTTTTCGACAACTGCATTGATTTGAAGTCGTCATGTTTTGGCTTACCGTGTAAGGGGGAGTGGCAGGGTTGTTTCTACCGGCAAGCCCTACTGCCTAAGTAAGGGGGGAGCACAGTTGTTTGAGTCAATCCCAGCAACGTGCAAGGGGGTGTCAGGATTTTAGATAATCCTGGTTGTGCCCGTTTGCTAGCCCATGTAATGTTGTGGCCAACTTTCTGTAAACGGGGGAATAATTAGGAATGCGTCCTTAATAATCGCTTCCGCCCACCGTATTTCTGGCCAAGATTGTGAGGGCTAGGTAGTGCTTGCCGTGTCCTTTACGGCGCTAGTTTTCTTATTGAAAACAGTTGAGTGAGTATACAAGTTAATCCTGTACCTCGACACTATATACGCATATCATTTATGGACATGCTAGTGGTTGCATGAATTTCTATAGTGAACTATTGTACGTTTCTGGCGCTGCCTAGGAGGCGCTGTGGCCTAGTCCCCGCATGCCATAACGTCGTGCCAACTAATGTTGGTCACCGTCACTTGTGGTGAAAAGTTTGCTCAATTTCGTACCGTCAGATTTGTAATGGATCAACGGTAGTAAACAGTGTAGCCGCCACTGAAGGACTTTGTCCCTTCCACATAATAAGTGACTCATGGTACACGAGAAATCTACCTTGTTGGTCCCATGTGTATGGGTAAGCCCTAGTTGGGTATGGCTGCCTTGTTGGTAGCCTAAAGCCATGCTCTTGTTGAGTATGCAACAGTCTCTTGTTGAGATTGTGTAGTGGCATTGTTTGCCCAAGCCCATCCTTGTTGGATGGGATTGACCTCTAGTTGAGGCCTACCTCCTTGTTGGAGACCAACCCCAAAGTATATATTTAATCACCAAGCAATATTTTGTGGCTGTCATCACATTGGGTAACAAGGGGTCAAAAAGATCTTTCCTCCTCCTCCGTAATTTAACACCATGGGAGCCTGAATCCTCATCATTTACTATTCCTTGACATCCATGTACGTAGGCCAGCCATGATGACACCAATGGAGCCTGAATCCTCTTCATTTTCTTAATGAGAGGATTCAGGTTACATAAATGCCAACCATGTAGGTAGACAAGCCATGATGACACCATGGGAGCCTGAATCCTCATCATTTACTATTCCTTGACATCCATGTACGTAGGCCAGCCATGGAGACACCATGGGAGCCTGAATCCTCCTCATTAATTACATAAATGCCAACCATGTACGTAGACAAGCCATATGACCCCATGGGAGCCTGAATCCTCATCATTAATTACATAAATGCCATCCATGTAAGTAGACGGGCCATGATGACACCATGGGAGCCTGAATCCTCCTCATTAATTACATAAATGCCAACCATGTACGTAGACAAGCCATGATGACACCATGGGAGCCTGAATCCTCATCATTAATTACATAAATGCCATCCATGTACGTAGACGGGCCATGATGACACCATGGGAGCCTGAATCCTCATCATTAATTACATAAATGCCATTCATGTACGTAGGCCAGCCATGGAGACACCATGGGAGCCTGAATCCTCATCATAATTACATACATGCCAACAATGTAGTAGGCCAGCCATGATGACACCATGGGAGCCTGAATCCTCATCATTTTTTTTCTGAGACATCCATGTACGTAGGCCAGCCATGATGACACCATGGGAGCCTGAATCCTCATCATTTTTTTTCTGAGACATCCATGTACGTAGGCCAGCCATGATGACACCATGGAGCCTGAATCCTCATCATTAAATACATACATGCCATCCATGTACGTAGACAGGCCATGACATCTGACACCATGGGAGCCTGAATCCTCATCATTTACTATTCCTTGACATCCATGTACGTAGACGGGCCATGATGACACCATGGGAGCCTGAATCCTCTTCATTTTTTTTTCTTTGACATCCATGTACATACGTAGGCCAGCCATGATGACACCAATGGAGCCTGAATCCTCATCATTAATTACATACATTAAATGCCATGATCATCAATGACCCCATGGGAGCCTGAATCCTCATCATTAAATAACATAAATGCCACGGTCCATGTACGTAGACGGGCCATGATGACACCAATGGAGCCTGAATCCTCATCATTAATTACATAAATGCCAACCATGTACATACACGGGCAATGATGACACCATGGGAGCCTGAATCCTCATCATTAATTACATAAATGCCAACCATGTACGTAGGCCAGCCATGATGACACTATGGGAGCCTGAATCCTCATCATTCATTTCATACATGCCAACAACACGTAGACGGGCCATAATGACACCACGGGAGCCTGAATCCTCATCATTTTTTTTTCTTTGACATCCTGTACGTAGGCCAGCCATGATGACACCATGGGAGCCTGAATCCTCATCATTTTTTTTCTGAGACATCCATGTACGTAGGCCAGCCATGATGACACCATGGGGAGCCTGAATCCTCATCATTAAATACATACATGCCATCCATGTACGTAGACAGGCCATGATGACACCATGGGAGCCTGAATCCTCATCATTTACTATTCCTTGACATCCATGTACGTAGACGGGCCATGATGACACCATGGGAGCCTGAATCCTCATCATTTTTTTCTTTGACATCCATGTACATACGTAGGCCAGCCATGATGACACCAATGGAGCCTGAATCCTCATCATTAATTACATACATAAATGCCAACCATGTACATACACGGGCAATGATGACACCAATGGAGCCTGAATCCTCATCATTAATTACATAAATGGCAACCATGACATACACGGGCAATGATGACACCATGGGAGCCTGAATCCTCATCATTTTTTTTTTCTTTGACATCCATGTACATACGTAGGCCAGCCATGATGACACCAATGGAGCCTGAATCCTCATCATTAATTACATACATGCCATCCATGTACGTAGACAAGCCAGATGACCCCATGGGAGCCTGAATCCTCATCATTAATTACATACATGCCATCCATGTACCGTAGACAGGCCATGATGGACACCATGGGAGCCTGAATCCTCATCATTTACTATTCCTTGACATCCATGTACGTAGGCCAGCCATGGAGACACCATGGAGCCTGAATCTCCTCATTA